>QNGE01000194.1:0-64519 GCA_008508345.1 Paragonimus westermani
TTCCCAGACGTTTCTGACGCTTAAATTTCCTATTAAGCCCCCTCTGTACATAAGTCCCTTTCAATTTTACAACTTAATTGTACTTACCCGTACACATCGATTAACTCGTTTGGAGGTCACCGTGTAACCTATCTGCTTTTATTCGGCGTGTTTCACCGAAGATGAACCTTTGCCATTCTGTTCTGAATTGTGAGAAAACGTTCTACATTTGTTTTGTAATATTTACTCAGCATTAAGCAGAGGACTTGTGATTCACGGCACATTTTTACTGTTGATACTGACCGTCACAGTTGAGGTATACAGCCGATTGTTATACATGTTTTAACGATTAGAAAATAGTAAGGTAGAACCTTCGATCAACATCTTGTTTTGAATTCGGTGGTCTTTATTTTTCTGGAATACCCGGAGACGATTCGGTTGTGACAGTACTCAACCTGTGGGTTCCGGAAATTGAAATCGTTTGTTGAACAATTTGCCCATATCAGTCAACAACGCCGCGACGCTCAAACGCTCCGAAGGATGTCAGATGAGAAAAAAGCCCCACAGTTTGATGGCATTGGTGTTCGCTCTAGCTCTGATAGGCCCATGTCTTCGCACGGTGGGGCTAGTATTAGAAGTAATGTCAGCGCTCAATTGACCTTTACGATCTTTAAGCTGAAGGAGCACTCAGCAGGGAGTTGGGATTGAAAATTATTTAACACAAGCTAGTATTGATAGCCAGACATTTTGAGAAGTCTAAAAACATGTCGTTCGATTTAGGATCGGGACGACATCAGAGAATCTCGTTGGTTGAATCATATAATTCTGCAAGCCTGCGTGTCAAGCAGTACTTGGTGGATTGCTACATTTGAAGTTACCCCACTCTTTGTAAGTTAGCAATCCCCCAGGAAGATTTTGCAACGAAATTGCTCCCCTCACATTTGCTGAATTTTACGGATTTTCCAAAAGTCGAGTTGACCTATTTTAACGGCGAACCGACTAACTTTTGCCAGTTCACGACGCAATTTGAGTATTATGTTGAAGCTAGAGTAGAAAATTACGGTCAGCGAATGCCCTACCTCTTACATTACTGTCAGGGGAGAGCTCGTGAGACACTTGAGGATTGTATAATATTGTCACCATCAATGGCATACGTGAAGGTCAGAGAGGTACTGTGAGACCTTTATGGACAGCCGCATCATGTCGCAAGATCTCGAATCGATGAGATATTGTGGGAAGCTCGACATGCTCCAAACACTGCTGATGGACTGAAACGGCTGTCTGTTTTAATGAAAAAATTGCAGCGTTGTTATCACGCAGATGGGCTATGAAGCTGATGCGCATCCTCTGAATACGCTGAAACAGATTATGAAGGGGCTACCCCGTAGATTACAATTCGAGTGGGCTAAGAAAACATAATAGACTAGTTCGTGTGGGCGCCAGCCGATGTTTGCCGAGCTCACCGAGTTCGGTTAGCAATGCACGAGGGTGGCGTGAAGCAGATTCGGACAAGCTGCAGAGAGTAGTCGTGATGTTCGTAATAAAAATCATCCAAGTGTAACTTGCGAGCGAGAGTCAAAGGAGCTAGTAAAGACCGAATTTTGCTACCACAAGGTCGTGTCTTGTGAATTGTCGTTTGTGCGCACTTGCACACAGCCCTGAAGGATGTTCTGGGTTTATCAAGCTCGATGTACCTAGTAGGTGGTCAAGTCCTCACCAACTTGACGCGTGTTTCGTGTGCCTCAATGTATCACATAAGATTGTCGAATAAAAAACCTATGGTGAAGACGGTTGCTGTGGTCGGCATCACCGTTTGTTGCATAACCTCAGAGGCCAAACAATACGACAGCCGTTCTGTAGTAACAGTGGAGCCTGTACCACAACGAGCTCAGGTAGCAAGTGCTTTCGTCTGGGGGTGGTTCCAGTGTGTGCGACAACTCCAATAGGCTTCGCCAGAACGTATGCTTTTTTTGGTCGCGGTTCAGATACAACCCTTGTGAAACAAATTTCCGTTGGCAAATATCAAATTGCCACAGTTCAGTTGTTCCAGACAATCGTTCGGTGGCGTACTTGACTCTGTTTATATTATTTCTGCTGTCTACGGATGGAAGAGTTGAAGTTGAAGAGGTGTACACCACAAAGGAGTTGCCGTTTGGGCCTGTAGCTCAGTTGCAAGATGTGAGTATGTGATGGTAACACTTGAGGGAAATCGAATTCGGAGAGATCGACCAGAGAGTTTAGTCTACTGATTGGATGTAATGTCTCAGAAGCACACTGGGAAACCTTGTTTGGCTGGATAATTTGTGGCCCATTGAGTGAGCTGTACATTTCAAGGAGATTCCTCTATTGTGAGACATCTCAAACTTCTGTAAAACCAGAAGTTTAACGGTACGGCAAACGTTACAGAAGCCGATCCTCAGGAAAACAAGTTAGCGTTAACGATTGTTGAGAATCCGGTTAGTCTGGTCAACGGTCATTTCGTTACCAATCGAATACTGGATCTTAAACGTCTGAACTTTTCACGAAACGTGATGAGAGATACTGCTCTAATACAGTCACATAAGCAAAGGGTACACCGAAGAGTCATCCGTGAATGCTGCGCTTGATCAGCTTGTCAAGAGATGGTATATGCCACACCACGCTGTGTTTAACCTTAAGAAACCTGGTAAACCTAGTGTGATATTTGACTGCGCGGCAAGATATTATGCACATATGTAAACGATAAGATATTACAGGGACTGAACCTCATCTTTCGATCTGTAGATGTGTTACTGAGGTTTACAATTCACCTGGTTGCGGTTGCAGCACACATAGAAGAGATGTTTTTGCACATTTGTATACCCGAAGCAAACCGTGACACCCTGAGGATCCTTTGGTGGCCTCATGGTGATTTCACAAGTCAACCCACAGAATATCGGAGAGCAATACATCCCCCTTTGTGTACATCGTGTTTTCAGGAGAATGGCGGAAACATTTAGGCATATGTACGAGGTGAGCGTGTGCCATGTAGTTCACAAGGAATTCTACTTTGATGACTTTCTATCCTCCTTTCCAGATGCATCCTTGGCAACCAGCTTTGCCCACAGTGCTGCTGTCTGAAGAAGGTTTTCTCTTAACCAAATGGTTGTCGAATAGCCCATAGTATCGCTGGTACTGAGTGCGTCATGAGTGTCAGAGAAAAAAGCAGTAACAAGTTACCATCCGAACATACGTTGGATATAAAGTGGCCAATTTAGTGTAAGCTTCAAACTATCCAAGAAACCAGCCACAAGAAGAGGTATCCCGTCTGTTATTTCTAGCGTATACGACCCTTTGGATTGGCTGCCCTATGGCTATTACCAGGAAAGGTTTTATTACAAGGGCTGTGTCGTAAAAGGCTGAGGTGGGACGATGCACTCAGTATAGAAGATGGCGCAGAATCGCACGAGTGGTTAAACATTTACAAGAACTTGATGAAGTGCAGTGCTCGGGTGGCCCCTATCAAATCAGTTTCCACTCCCCGACTCGGGTTGACCGCAGCAGTTCTTGCCGTTCGTATATTCCAAACGATACGCCCGTGTTTAAACGTTTGTCTCACAGACGTGAATTTTTGGACAGATTCCATGATCGTTTTGTATTATATCAACAAAGCCGTTACAGTATGTTTATCTCCAATAAACCTCCATACATCCTTGGTGTCACTGATCCCAGGCAGTATGATCATGTAACGACCACGCGGAGTGAGAAACGTACGGTAGACCCAAGAGTGGTTGTGTGATCCAGAGTCACTCAACCAACCGATAGCACCTCGCCTGAACCCCAAATACATAATACAAAGTGTTGAAGCGGTTGTCACCGTGCGCCGGACTGGCGTACTAGCGTGTCAGAGTGAATTCGAAAGGGGGGGTTGGCAACAACGAACATGCTACGTATGCACATAGGAGTTGGGTCAATTGTATGGTCACATCCAAATAGCTGTGCACATGGTGCATAATATAGTCAAATCTCATAGGGAAATTGATGATTGATGCTGATGTCTAACTGGTTCGGGTAACCGATATTGGAAAGATCAAATCCTTCATCGACTAATCAGACAGCATCGAGGTGCTTACTTCAGAGTACATGCGGATAACGCCACTGAGTCCTAGTATACGAAAAAGTGGTTCAAATGGAGGATGACCAGTGCATTTTTTCACGTCAGGCCCCAACCGGGCAGCTAATGTTGACCGCCTTCATATGGTTTTTGTTTGTGTGTGGCAGAGGGATTAGTTTATGAGGCAACTACGTTGAAATCGATTTCGTCCGGCTGTGCACATAATTCGGTTACATTGTCGATCGACTGTCCCAAGAGAAGCTTTCGAAGTGTTTTGCACTCAACTAAGGAAGAATTTGCTGACCTTAGCTTACTTTGGCTAGGAGCTAATAGCTGATGCCACATAGAAAGGGATGTGGTGTGATTACATACGGTAAACAAAATACTGGCAGAACAACGGAAACAAGTCACAATGTGTACAATGTGGGGGCAATTTCTTGGTTCGGTCGAATCGGAAACAAGAAATGAAAGCTCCTTGTAAGCAGACGTGGATCCTCGACTGGGTGCACAGTTTGCTGAATTAGGGGTGTAGCACCAATACAGAGTTCTCCCCAATCAGTCCGGTTTTATCGCAGTCACTATCACAGTGCAATACAATAATCACTGACAATGTGAGTCTGAGCCGTCACGAAGCACCAAAAATGAACAGTCATATGGTTATTGCTGTTAACTTTTGAGAACGAGGCTGGAGAACAAATATCAGTGAAA
This sequence comes from Paragonimus westermani, assembly GCA_008508345.1. Taxonomy (NCBI): domain Eukaryota; kingdom Metazoa; phylum Platyhelminthes; class Trematoda; order Plagiorchiida; family Troglotrematidae; genus Paragonimus; species Paragonimus westermani. Next base: position 4,760 of record QNGE01000194.1, read on the forward strand.
TTGCAAAGAAAGGAACGACCAAGGTAGCGATACTGTCGAAAATGCATAGGACCGAGGAACCACAAGAAAAAATGACGGCTGCTTGTTTCTATGAGAAACGCAGATGTGGCGTAGATACAGTAATTCATAGAAACGATTGCTACAGAACAAAATGCGAATATTTAAGAGTCGATTGTAGCTTGCAAGTAGTCCTTGAAAGACAGCTCTTTACGTTTAAATAATCAACTTTGGCTATCAAACAATCGGTTTCGGTTATTGAACGATAGTGTGCTGTAAACGTAAACCCGTCGTTATATGAGACGACAGCCATGAAAAATATATCAAGTATTGGACCCTTAGGCTCCAGAATTGGTTACAAACTGTGTTAAAATTACGGACTGTTGTCTCTCAAGTCCGTCCACATTCTTCGGAGTAATGCATTAGTTTTCGGGTGCCGATTTTGTCAGGCATGAGGCATGAAATTTTTGTGTGTCTGAACGGAAGAAAATGAGAAGGTGCAACGTAGATGCAAGGATTTGTTACCCTGGAGCACACTAAGTGCTTTTCTGGAACAACGGTATGAAATCAGGAGGACTTGTGGAGTGGACAATAACTTGTGATGCAAAACAATACACAGCCCTTCGTTGCATTTGATAAGTTACATCTTTTAGTCAGCTTAAACAGCTTATGTACAGCACTTCTGCACCACATAAAGATTGTTCACTGACAAGTTATCATTTTTCTGTGAATAGCAAACTCATTCGTAATCAGGAGCTCAGCGGTACAGCATCATTGAAAAGTTCGATTTTTTGTCCGTAAGAAAGACGGTTTGGTTGTTCCAAATACACAAATTCTTCAGGTAATCTGGTGCTAAACGAGAGCTGAACAATTTAGGACGGGGCAATGACATTTTTCCAGAGGTACTAAACTTGAAGAAGCTACATTTGGAAGCTTTTCAATCCCAATGCGTTGCAGACTGAGGTACGTGAAAAAAGTTGAAAATTATTCGCAATTTAAGGAAACAAGTCATTAAATTAAATAAAAGCTGTCGAGCGTTCGGGAAAGCACATAGTCATCCCAGACATCAACATGGCCACGACTTAGACGAACGCTCCATGGAGCAGAGCAAGTGAATGTAACCAGTCAGATCGATGAAATCATAGTTACTGAAAATACGAGTTAGAGGTACTCATCAACATAGTGATGTGCAACCGTTAATGAGTTACCAGCATCAATGGGATTGGCCAGTTTTACTTGACGCACTCGTTTTTGAATAGGATAGCAGGGTTACACAGTATATAAATTCACTTCACACACGTTCATCAGCCATAGGCATGACCAGTGTGAAGAGTGAAATAGGACATGAACAGAAACTGATTAAATTTGTGAGGTTCACTCTCCACCAAACCAATGTCAAGCAAAGATTACCAGTCAACTACTTTAGAGCGCCTAGCAGAGATTGCCGACGTCTCATAGACGAAGTCATAAAATATGCAGTATGATATATTGTGAACATTCATCAGGACAACAAACGGTCATTTGATATCGACTAAGCGACCTGTAATCAATACATCAAGGATTTCGTGCTTATTGGTTGCGCTAATGCAACTTCCACCACCTTGGTGTGTGCCCCCAGCCTAGTTACAGGCTTTTTCCGTTCCAACAATGTGATTTTTCTTAGTCACTGTTGTGATAAGCGGCGAATGGGGCCGATGCACCAACTTAGCAAGCTCAAAGCCAATCATGAATGCACATTAGACGATCACGTTTTCCGAACGGCAGAGTAATGCCGTCAGCGGAAAAAGAATGGTAGAGCTGCGAATGACCAGTGGATGCGACGCCAGTGAGTGCAAACAAGATTGATAACCAACAACTAGAGAGTTCATCATCAAGACTTATTAAAACAAAACACGGACATTCATTGTACAAAAACTCACGGTGGACTGCAAACTCTGATTGCGCGAAATTCGGCCTACCACGAAAATTTTCTCAGGCGGTAGTCCAAGTGATCGGTACAAATTGACATCCTTGCCAGATCCATAGGCACAGTGGATCTTCAGTTTAACCTTATTGAAAAAAAACGGTAAAAGGGACATACAGAGATTGCAATTCAAATATAAATTATACCTTAACAGTCGTGTGCACTTTAACCGATAATATCGACCTATAGCAAACTCATTCAACGTTAAGCTGGTTAGTCTATCGCAAAAATAGACATGGTTGAATTAACATGTATAAACGCTTAGCCACATTTGTTTCAGGTTGTGATTAAAGGTAAGTGGATTTCTATTAGAACTCGTATGATCGTTGGCAAATGCTACAATTTATATATTTACGGAACAACAGTCACCTTGTCCGTACTTTCCGAGGAGTCGAACTGTCACCATCCGTTATCAGGAGGGGGGAACGTAGAATAACCAAAAACGGGACACTGTACAAAGGGATGTTAATTCTCTTCAAACGTTCAGTGACAGCGAACACAGCTATACTGATAACGCCCTGCACTAATATGTACTCGCACTTTGCTGTCGCTCGCGTACAAACTGAATCCACCATAAAAGAATGAGATACCAAACATTGTATGCTAAATGCGACCACATCGTGGATCCAATCAGGAAAACGACCAAAGACAAAGGCCAGCTGAAGGTGAAATGCTTTGGCAGTACCTACATGAATAAAGAGAGAAGTCAAAATGGAAGCGGTACTAATATTTGTACTACTGTATACTTAGTGAAGAATTATACATTTTGCCATATGTTCGGAAGTCCAGAGAGCAGCATGCTACATATTGAGGAGAATACGGCTTTAAAAGAGCACGGTTTACGTTGAAAAGAACTTTCATTTACTTGTTCCGAAACAGTACGCAAAAGTTGTGCTTTTTGACGTAGCGGATCGGTCGAGATGCCTTCCACGAACAATGAGATTCCTTGCGGAAAATTGTGATTTGCAAGCCAACAGTTTACTCGCCGCTGTTGCATGTCCGGTCGTGCGGACAGATATATGAGTAAATAGCCCAGTCCCTGCCAGTGACGAGCAACATCCACCGCACCAGGACGAACTTTTGGGTCCTATACGGAAAGTGTGCAAAAGAAAGCAGTGCAAGTGAGATTAATTTTTTCAACTCAGTGTGCAGCAGGTGGACAAACCACAGGCTGTGTGACACGAAGACTAAAGAGACGGGAAGGTTTCCGTAAACTGTGTCAAACACAACGAGGAGAGACGAATCTACTTCGATGGAACAGAAGCCAAAGTACAGGTGGAAGTTGGAAATAGTGATTGGACGACGAAGAACTGAAAGGATGAAACACAAGTGACAATTTGAAGGTCAGATTGCAACAAATTATTAAAGGGTTTAGTAACATCGACTTCATTATTTTCACTCCATTTCATGACAAAGAGAAGAACTATGTTTTGAAAAATAACTGAACGGCGGTTTCCAGCCTTTAGCCCAAATGAACCGGGTGTGGACATTGTACACCAGTGGTTAAAATAAACGAGTAAGGTTAGCTGGCGTCGGCTAACCAGCTCCGACCGGGCACAAAAAACGCACGGTCCTGGCTTTCGAAATGCCTTTAAGTACGTGCACACACTACAAAGGGTGGATCATCTGAGCGACCTTTATTAAACACTATTTTCTAACTAATGGAACTCCACACGAACCCGCTGAATTGGTCATCGCTCTGTCCGACTTCGAAGCACATTTACAGACCTGTACACAGTTGTGTAAGGAATGAAAAAAACAATAAGTATGAATGCACTCTGAAGAGGGAGGCGTTTTCGTTGTAAGACGATCTAAAATTCCATGCAACACATTACCGATCGAGTAGAACATCCTCATCGTGGAATAACCGATCGGTCTGGACAGAAGACAATGATAGCAAATATGATTGCGACAACTCTTTGTAACCCGAACCACTGAATGACTGAGATTAAAGCCCTCATCCTTCAAGAATGGGCTCAGGTACGGACTGAGTTCGCATTACCGTGCATTACAGAAACATCCATTCCATAGTTAATTTTTTCACTCACGATATTAACCAGTCACACTCTTCCATCTAGTGTGCTGTAGCAAAATCACAATTGATCACTCTTTATCTATCACAAATCAATCGGTCACCAAATAGCTTGGTTACCAATAAGTAGTAGAGGATTCAAACGGTTCGGTCTTTAACGGTCAGCGGGCTGAGCTCAATGAAGCTGTCACGACGAGTGGAAAGATTAGTGAGTGATTGAACGAATGACACGAACAGCGATAACAACAACAAACGCTGTATTCACTACAGGTGAGTGGATATTCAATCAGTGCACATGTTGGTGTGAGTCGGATCCTTTTTGGATCAGTACTGATTCAGCTGGCCGACAATAACCGCCTTTGACCACATCAACACAAACAACAGCATCAAACAGATGTGGAAATAATTGACTGAGCAACAACAAGAAACTCAATACAGGTCCAATTCATGTACGTAACTAAAGAATAACAACGCAATATACCTGAACTGATTTCACGTTGAACATTCACATCTACTCGCAGCCTTTCCAGCCAGCCTCTTTCGAAAAGAACAAGTACTAGATTCGAATTTCGCTTTCATTAGAGCTCCTCAGCACGGACTATCCTTATTTCTTCCTTTCCAAGAAGGCTCGCTGGAAAGCCTATCTGAATGCGAAGGTTGCGATGTGAGTGATGTACAAATTGAAATTAACCAGATTCCCGACTACTCATCAGTAATCTATAGTATCGCCTAGCAAGTTTAATGAGATCGGAGATTTCCACTTGCCTAGGAGTTCCTAGTCGCGGGGTTATCGACTGAAATTATTAAACGGTAACTGTGATTCCTATAGCGGCGGAAGGGCGGCCTGATTATTACTCACAAGCAAAAGTGATTGAGCGTTCACATATGACAATACGGCCGTGCCCACTGCAAGTTCAGTGGCACAGTGATCAACACAGTTTCCTCGCGAAACCTTGGTTGGAGTTCCAACCTCAGCCCGAGGAAGGATACGCAACACTGATGAGCTTCGATGAGATCGAAACTCCAACCTAGTATTTCTTCTTTTCGAAAGAGGCCGGCAGTAAAATCTATCTGAATGCGAAGGTTGCGACCAAATGAGAGTGGTGTTCAACTTGAAATTAATCAAGTCTCCGACTACCCATCAGATAGCTGAGCTAGTCTCTGTTCTTCAAGCATAACTACACCACGTAATTACTAATCACATTAATAACGTCAAAAATTCGCTACTTTTTAACAATCACGGCTATATGCAAAATGGCTGTGATGAACCACTTGGAAAGAACAGGCGTTTCTGGCATGCCAGATCTGCTTCACCATATACAATCATAAAGGCAGGGCCACGATAGCAGAAACGGAAAACCACCGAATCCTTAGGGATACGATGCACAGTAAATGTTCTATCAGTTTCAAACTGTTAGAAAGCCAGGGGGTATGTGAAACCAATATCAGGACTGGAAACACAACTTCAAAGAACGTAAAGACCAGTCGGGATTCGTGGAAGCTGGCTAAACAACCACACCTTACTTTCACTTACAACTCGGTTATCGGTTTGTAAAGTGTAGGCACCTACATGTTGGATTTTTAAATATAGAATTAGCTAGCTTTTAGTGGTCAGGTCCTTTCCCACTCCCTTCATTTTCCTCTTCTCTCTTCCTATACAGGGTATGCTTTCTTCCCCATGATTGTATGGCAGTTAAGCTTCCACGTGAACCACTGAGGTATTGCTGTCTGTGATGATGAAACAAACATAAATTAGAGCAAAGACGGATGACATGTTACATTACTGGGAGAGCTGGAAAGGTGAAGCAGCTGCAGAAGATTATACCAGTCCAGGATTGCAGTACGTAATATCTGGGTTACATGTAAGAGTGAAACAATACACAGTCACTCGGGACAGACGGAAGCCGTCAGTAATGTTCATAATACTGTCTCTGATAATCCATATACGGCAACTGGACGGGCGCTATTAGAGATGAGTGTAAGACATATAGTCCAAGAAGAATTAGTGGTGTGATTCACAAAATATAGTGATCATTTTCAAAATTGTCAAACTAAAGTCATGAGTCACAATCACACGAACAGATGAAATCAACCCTCGTTCAATAAGGGCCCGAAACATGAGTCTGGATAAGTGATTACCTCACCTTGCCCATGATGGACAAACTTGCAGCAAAGCTACCGTCAACGCTGAATACAACGGTTTCAGTGTGCGGCGGGACCACCGCAAGAGAAAGCTGAATTGGGTGTTCCGCATCCGACTCTGGCGTCAACAGGATTGGATGAAGACCGATACCAAATCGACGATGATCAGGAACGCGATAACGGATACGTCCGGACGAATCAGTGACTTCAGTGCCCAAGTGTATCCACGATCCACCGTATGAGCGCGTTTGAATAAAGATCTAACCAATGAAAGTTTTTTCGAAATCAGCTCCTTTACAGACAGCGCAAGAAAAAGTACAGACAACTGCAATTATAAACAGTGAAAGCTATTGCGTTCAAATACAGATCCCTGTCGGCGGTAGCGAAAAAAACAGACGTTAACCGGTTCCAGAAGATCAATATGACCACGGATTAGCTCAATTTTCGTGTCAACAGTTTACCGAAATGTCATTAAATTGCAAAAAGGTGGACAATATTAGGATGCACAAATCTCAAACGCAACATTCAATTTCGAGGTAAGGATGCAAATTTCTGAAATTTCGATATTTCCACAAACATGTTTGCCGGACGCCAGTCAACCAAACAGAGTAAGTGGAACACCTCTAGAAGGTGCTGAAGATTTCATTTCCTTCTCAAGGTCACTGTCAACTTAATGCAGCACTGTTGCATAGTAATTTTAGGCAGAGCAGATAAATTGGTTTTCTGTATGTATTTTTGGTGTCCTGGATTGGGAAGTTCGGAGAGTGGAGATCTGGGCGTTCTATGGGTAAGACTTTTGTTGTGAAAAGATAAATTACCTTCAGAGTTTTGTCTATAAAACAGAATGAACACAGATTTTGCTTACATCTCTCTGTACATCTGTCTTTGTAATTCATAATAATGCAAACCTGATAGTGTGAGTCGTGAAGCTCAGCATACAATGGCCGATGTCACCTCGCTTTGCTAGCTGTCCAAATTCAGTGCGCCGTTTTCGACATGTCAACATTAAGCACTCATTAACTTCCATTAGGTAACGTGGGACGTACCGCATTGTGTAGAGTATTATTACAGTAATGTAACTGGCAGTGCCAGAAATCTGAATTGTTGCGTACCGACATAATTCCACAGACACACGTTGTAACACGGTGAGTGGGTGACGTCACGTTAGCATATGACTAAGTAGTGTGACATTCGTCTGTGGTTTTCCGGCATTTCTTATTAGTACCTCAGTACGCGCTTTTGAAAATGTGCTCCGGTAGAATCGAGCAAAACACGTGGCTCTGAGATAAGAACTTTCGGTGCATAGTAACGTATTAAAAAACTGCATACACCATCAAGAAAAAGGTTGCGGTACCAGAAAATTTGTTTGCTACAGCGGCACGTCGTTATAACGAATCAGTTACAGAAATCCAATCTGTATGGTGAAGAGTAATTTCGGAACCAGACGTGGTTTCTGCTACAATAAGTTTTCTGTATTGCAACCTTCTACTGTATGTAGTTATAATGTTGGTTTGCGCATACGTTTAAACAATTTCTATTGCATGCGAGATATATCTTTGCTTGATAAAAGTCACACTACAGATCGAGTGCTGTTAGTTAGCTGATTTTGAACGAAGCAACGTCGACCGGCAATGTCTCGTTACGGTGAACAGATAATAAGTCGAAGATAGGTTGTAAAGGGAGGAACATGAAGCCGCAAAAAAAAACATGAAAAATGCACCCAACAAGTACCACACTTATACCACCTTCTTATTTGTATCACGTCAAGAAATGAACAAAAATCTACCCCAATTTTCCATAAAGCTCGAAGTGGACCATTATCTCTTGTATTCAACTATGATCGTAAATCCAAAAAATCGGTCCGCCAAAAACGTCAAGCTGAACGCTATGCAGAATGTATACTTATCCCGAATCGACAGCAGGTAATGTTCACGGTACCTCACTAAGATTTGGCTTGAACGTGAACACGTTCATCAAACTGTGTGGAAGAAATTCTCATATGCATGAATTGAACTACAGCCGATAAAAATGAGATTTTTAAGCAGTCAACATCAAGACAGGTGAACAAAAAGCATGTCAAACCCAAACGTAAACAAAACAGAATAAAAACCGATTGTTTGTACCACCCAGAAAGGATCTTAGGTTCGCAAGTGGCATAACTAAGAACAATAGAGACAGAAAATCTACCACAAGAGGATAACAGTCACCACTGCGACAAAGTTCCAAAAGGTGAGTAACAAACCTTTTCATTCGATAAGGACAGTAGGTCTAGTAAGCCGAACATGAAGCGGGCGGTAATGATTTGTGGTCCACCCTCTAGTACGATAACATCGTTTGCGCGGTGGTTGGATTTGACATTCTGGTGAAGATGATAGAGAAAAACGACAAACAGTAGGGAGAGAAACCACAAATACACGCAACGTGTAAAAGGCGAGTGTACAAAATAGCCGCTAAAACTTGAGACACCCTATCTACAAACAGCTGAACCGATGTAGACAGTCCGTGTGAATTTGAAATAAATAGTTTCAAACATAAAAGCACCGTTAAGAAGCGCATGGTAAAAGTACCCATGACAAACAGTAAGATCAGCGCGTCTTCGTTCAGTCATAAATGCTCAAATTCAGATCAAAGTGGTGTTCGTGTGAACTTGGTACCACTTTTGTTTATACATGTCACCACAACATGAAAGTGAACTATGGGCAATTGATTTGAAGACGCAGGTAATATGTCGAAAACGCCCAGACAGGCGTGCCGAAGGAAATATGTGAATATTCTACAAAAATCTGAAGTAAAAATGAAAGCGTTGCGCAACAGAGAGAGAAACAAAGTTCTACTGCAACTATTCACTTCCTAAAATTGCATAAAACTGAAAGAAGCACTGACGTTTTGGTGATCTGGAAAACTGGCGTTGAAAGTCACTCTAGGATTAACTCTATCTATCAGTAATCAGTGTCGGCATTTTGTTCACACTGTGACTCGTTATCATCGAAGTCGTCATCATGTCACAAGCCGTTTACATCAAAGTAACAAGTGTGATATTCATTGTCTCACTTCAAACACGATTGGGTTAACAATTCAGTAGTGGTGTTTCTTGATGTTATCGAAGTTTGCCACATCAGTTGTTCACCCGACGGTCACGCCCGAGCAATGAAACAATGAGATGTAACAGCCACAATTATGGATTACCTACCTTGACGCACATACGTACCTCACATGATAGATTGTGATTCAACTGAAAACTGAAATGACAAGGTCCACATGTGGTTTATGGAATTACCGATACATGTCAAAAAACGCTACGATCAAAATGGATCCCAGAAGGGAGTACAGCGCTGGTCCACACATGCCACATGCTTCATTCAAATGGTTGTTAACTATAGTAACAATATCGCGACTGTTTTTATATAAGCGTGATGAATGGTGTACACCTTCCTACGAAACCACGATAGCTGCGCATCACGGATAAACATACGCCATATTCCTGTTGAGGCTACCCATAGGAGCGCTACAGACCAAAAGTGGAATCAGTCCAAACACTCAGTAAATTTGAGCCTCATGTAGAAAACCGGTTAGAGAATGACTACTCTTGTGCACCCCTTTATTGCGGAAGGCGCACTTTGAAGACAAAATCCACTGTAATCACTTCTACATGAATTGTTTTTTCCTCATACTGGTGTGAAATGTAGTCGCAAAAATTTCAAGCGCACGTTTTAAGCAGTTTGAGATGGTAGCTCTCGGCAAACATTCACTTCACTCCAATTACTGTAAATTAGACCATTCCGGTTGTATACTACTTCATTCGTTTTAAGGTAATAAGTCTGTCGAGGAGAAGGAAACTATGGCACAACCTTCCAGAATAAAAACATTGTTGGAGGTCGTTTGAGTCAGTGCGATTAGATGGAGAGAATTAAGAGAAACCTGACCAAAAAAACATTGGCGAAAAACATCCACCAGTTTGTCAGAATTAAACATCAGTTTGTAGCTCGACGTCAATTTCCGACAAACGTAACAGTGCCTAAATGGAGAATGAAAACATTGTACTACTCACTACGGTACTGAAAATCGGAGCTTCGGAACACATATAGAATGCGAACTACACGATTGGAGGCGAAGATGCACGTGAGAAAGATTATATTACTGAGGAAAACAACCCTAGAGCAGGCGGTACCCTGATAGACTTGAAGAGTGTGGGCTAATGCACTCAAGTTACTGAGCAGATTGTATGAGACGTTTCGGGAGATCTAAAAAAAACATGCGTTTCGGGTGAGTCCTTTCCCGGTCGATAACTGTCTGCATTAGACCCAGTGTACATAAACAGAAAATGATCCGGAAAAACTACTCTTTGTGTCTGCGATGGACTGAAAATAAGCGTGAAATTCGGAGATAATTCATAGATTAAGAACATGTGTAAAGAAGCGATAATAATTGTCAATGAAGTTCCAGTTTTGATACGCTTTCTCGCAGCAGTTGAGCTATACTTAGTGCGAGCTGGGTTCACGTCGGATGAGATTACGTTTCCAACTAGCTACGACTGGCCCATGGCCGCAACTTCCCCAATGGTTGCTCCACAGTTAGAGATATGAGCCGATGATTTCAACGTGAACCAAGGTACCCCGAATGAAAAAATTATAGCACGACGGAGCTGTAACTAACCGAGGTAATGAGTATACGTAAAATGGTCGTTCACAGCGGACGACTTCTGCAAGGATGCCACTGAAGACAGAAGCAGGACCCATACAACTAAGACTGCGAACTGTTCTCGAATATACTTACATTTTTTTTATAGAATTTTAGGTGGTAACTTAAGAATGATTGGTAAGAAGTCTGACATTTGTGTGCGATAATTTGGTCGTATTTAGTGTGAGGCCGGCAGCGTTGTGATCAATGCGGTTGCCTGATAGGAACGTGGGTCGGAGTTCAAGTTCTCGTTAAAGGACGAGGATATACGTTACAGAATCGCTGCAAGAGGGGCGGAGCTCCAGTCTAATGCCCGTTTTCGAAGATGACTGGCTGAAAAATCTGCATAATTATGAAGGCTGTGGTAAACCGTAAACGATTTTCAATTCAAGTATCCATTGGTGTGGCTTTTTGTTTGACCTGTTTGCCTTCATTCTGGCTGTTTCTTGGTTTCACTCACCGTTACGCCTTCATTACGCTCTCACGCTTGTAACAATCACTCTTATTCTCATTTGATCTTCGCCTAACCCTTTTGTGTGGAGAAACATAGTCGTACCTATAATATTAATTACGGTCGCATCTTTTACCTGGTAGAAGAGGTTAATTCAAGAAAAACCAAACACAAACGCAACACATGCTAAAGTACAAGCACCTGCGTCGAACAGGAATATTCGAGTAGTGTATGTGTAGTGTGGTCTTTTGGCCCCGGCGTACAATGCATGAAATGTACAAGCCTGAGAGATATCGCCCAGTTGAAGATCACTTCTCAGGTAGGGCCTGCTGGGGTGTCATTCGGATTGACATATGTTTCACACTCTCGGCTGTTCGACCTGCAACAAACTGTCAGGTAAGTGAAAACCGATTTCTTAAAAAGTACACGATGTCTACATATGTGACCGACTGAAGCCATCTTCGTTTACGATACGAGGACGACAGACTTGTCAGGGAGCGATGCAACTTGCTTGTTTTAATAACAATCACCTTAGTAAAGAAGGCGCAAGAGAACATCTGGGTAACCACCTGAAATACTTGAGTTGTGTTTACTTTGGCGGAACAAATTCGCTGAGAATAAGGATCAAACGCACATTCAACCGTTCAAAAATCGAAAATATAAGAGCGTTTGAGTGTAAATACACTGTTTGCAGGTTAACACCATAAAGTGATCAGACTTGGAGTAGCCGACCAGTTGAAAGTCACAACCTGATATCCGAAACACGGCGAGCAGTTTCGGAAGATGAGTGGCTTACACACGAATAAAGCACCATAACCCGTTCAAATATACGAAAGCAGGTCAAAAACAAATCACCTGAGACGGTATTGCGTAGAACACAAGAGCAAATTTAGTGGAACGCTGGACGACAGCTCAGCGCGAAACTTACAACTGATGCGAACTCCAAAAACCACAGCTGCACTATATGGTATGAACAACTAGGGTGAATATTGCATGATCTTTGAAACAGCGCGCTACCTCCTCATTGAGGAAAGAGATCAGCACTTTTTGGACTGTACGAAAGTGCATACTACACCCGCACGTTGAACATTTGAAAATGAAACCAAAAACAAAGCATAAAACTGAAAAAGAAATATGTCCGACCCAAAATGGGAGTGGTGTCAGCAGATGACAGATCACCAATCACCAGTATTTATAGGGCTTGGAAACGACACAAACTTGATACCGGCATTGATTCCAGAGATCCCCAAACCATTTCTCTATGGCAAACTAAAGAAAACAACGCAGAATGGGAAAGCTACATGATGATACAAATGAGTCTTGTGGGGACAAAACCGCGGTGAGAACGGACGGATGAAATGACGTTAGAGTAAAAAATCATGAAAAACGCATAGAAAAACGCAGTTTACGGAAAATCTTAAACATGGACCCATTCGAGAAGTGCAGTCTTGTGCGACACAGCATTGTGGAGACAGTCCTTAAGCGGATGAACTGACTGTGCATTGAGTATTAAAATAGGGGTTATCCATGCATAAACTGTCAGTGTCTATATCACCGTTACAGACAGCCTACGAGGGTGAGGAAATCGAGAAGATAGGGTGTCGAGCAAAGTTTTCTGTCACAACATGAGGCCGAACGAAAATAAGCAGAACAACCAACCGTGATCAATAAAGGCAATCACATAATAAACAAAAGCTTGAAACATTCAGTTAAATTTGACCACTTCTTCGGAGTATAAAAAAGACATGTTGCGATTAGTTAAAATGTAGACTCTTACCGGTCGCAAACGTAAAACATGCAAGCCGTATATATCACATAAGCAAAGACAAACAGTGACTAGACACGCATACAAACATATCCAGTATAATGTAATCCGGATGATGACAGATCGATAGTTTGCTCCACACATTTTTGTGTACAAAACGTCGGCTGGTAAGTCCAAATAGGCATCGCTTTGCAAACAGTCAGTAACCTCAGGTTTCGATTGCGCAACAGTATCTTGAATGAGTTTGCTAGGTCAGTATGGTGATCTGCTGTTGTCAAGCTGGATTTCGCGTAGCCAGTGCACCAAGTTGAGGCTGGTAAATCATCAATTGTTTCAACCATTATAGGATGTGTTCGGCCACACGCTGTGAAAATTGTTCATCTATCTGGTTTACGTAAGCGTCACTGTAACTGCGAGTGAATTGGTACACAGTGTAGGAGACAGAAGAATTCGACAAACTGCGCACGCAACTGTAAGGAACTGGTCTCCGAATGGTTTAGAGTAATTGAAACTGCACAGCCGTGTATGTTCGAGCTAGATCAGACTTTCGTCTATGCATGATATCCTTAGCGAGATGGTCAGCTTTAAATGGCAAAATTGGGAATACATACTTCTTTTCAGTCACCAATATGGGTTCAATGTTTTTAATTACCATAATACATGCGTCGATGTGTCCGTTTGCAAATAAAGTTTACCTCGGAAATTCCCGTTCTGTATGCAATTTGTCAGGGGTACATATACACCTGGCTCCGTAACGCACATTTCAGTGAGTGCCCAAGCAATGCACTGTACAAAAGGTACGTTGCCGATATTGTGATTTAATGCTACCCATTTTGAGTTATTTCTTAATCTTTTCACTATTATACACCCAAATTCATCTTCATCTCACGAAGTTGAATTGAATAACAGTTTGGCTTTCACGGATGCATTCATTACTAGACTGCACTGAGTTCACCGTACAGTAACATGGTATCAATACCTTAAAATTTCCAGCTTTGCTCCCACTGCATACAAATGCGGTTTCCTTGAAACACGGTTACATAGAGCCAGGCGTATTTGTACATCTGACAAATTAAAGACAAAACACGGGTTGCTGAGGTAAATTTTATTGTCAGTGGAGTGATCAGCTACTGAACCTGATTGAGTAGTACGGTTTGACGCACGGAAAATGCAACCCGTGGCATACAATAAGGTACGCACATGCAAATTAATTTTCAACAAAGAGAATGGAGTACATAGGTGTGCAGTAGAACGATATGTGAGCACTTCATGTGAAAGAGGCAGGCACTGGAGTGAATCAATCTTCCCTTAACAAACTACGCATCAAATTTGGTTAAAGTAGAAAGAGAACATGCCACGAGATGGCAACATTCCGATTTTCTCTCAGTACACACTCCACCGAACAATCTGTACCTCACACAATGTGCGAATTAAACTGACGCTGCAATGAGGTATATAATGAAAAAAGATCGGTTATCGCATCAACATACGCCGGCGTATATCCGTAAGTAAGTGGTCATTAACTACAATGTGAGAAAACCATGCGCTGAATATAGGAAACTCCCAAAGGACCCCACTTGGTCGCTCGCAAAATGTTTCTTAGAAAACGACCATCTAATTGATCTGGTTGAATCGTTCTAGACACTGATACACAAGTGTAAACCGATCGGTGGAACAGCGCAAATCATGCGGCATCGGTTAGTTTTATGCATACAAACGCAGTCAATCCCCTTGCCATGGAACTGAATGCATGATAAGTGCGTGAAAGATCAAAATTATTAGATCGATGCGTTAACATGTTGCTGCCATGCGCAACAATGGAAATAAAGACGCATTATTATTAACACAACCAGCAATACACCAGTGGTTCTCACTTGTCCTTTCTGTCATACAATTCAGAAGAAAAAAAGCAAGCCCTGATCACATGGAAAAAAGAAGTGGAAGAGACCTAACTGCTCAAAATAGCTGCGCCAGCATTCAGTCATTCAATATCTAAGTACCTACGCCCTGTAAACAAACAACTGCGTTGTAAGTGAAGGTGAAGTGTCATCACCCAGACAGATGCCTGACAGCCCTCACTGCCCCGTGTTATTACATTCACTCACTCCACAGACAACTCGGCCAAACGACATCCACCCGAATGAGCCAGGTTATCCACCACCTCATGCAATGTCTTCAATCACCAACTCTGTGAGCTACGAGGTCCTTAGCCCGGGAGACGAACTCGTTCTATGGTGGATAAACTCTTGATGAACGATCACACCTTACAACATCATATCACCACCTGTTAGTCTCTCACTGTATACCAGACTGCCACGGCAATCGGAAGAAGTGTTTGGTGTGACAGACGACTAGTTGTCATTCCTAGTGCATGGCCTAGCCATCTAAATCTGTGCAAATGTAAGGATTGAGCAAGAGATCTCACCTGACAATCATCACCAACAATACGAACGCAATCCAGGCGTGNTCATACAATTCAGAAGAAAAAAAGCAAGCCCTGATCACATGGAAAAAAGAAGTGGAAGAGACCTAACTGCTCAAAATAGCTGCGCCAGCATTCAGTCATTCAATATCTAAGTACCTACGCCCTGTAAACAAACAACTGCGTTGTAAGTGAAGGTGAAGTGTCATCACCCAGACAGATGCCTGACAGCCCTCACTGCCCCGTGTTATTACATTCACTCACTCCACAGACAACTCGGCCAAACGACATCCACCCGAATGAGCCAGGTTATCCACCACCTCATGCAATGTCTTCAATCACCAACTCTGTGAGCTACGAGGTCCTTAGCCCGGGAGACGAACTCGTTCTATGGTGGATAAACTCTTGATGAACGATCACACCTTACAACATCATATCACCACCTGTTAGTCTCTCACTGTATACCAGACTGCCACGGCAATCGGAAGAAGTGTTTGGTGTGACAGACGACTAGTTGTCATTCCTAGTGCATGGCCTAGCCATCTAAATCTGTGCAAATGTAAGGATTGAGCAAGAGATCTCACCTGACAATCATCACCAACAATACGAACGCAATCCAGGCGTGACAAAAGTGGAATTGGGCGATACATACAATGAAAGGTTTTACAGTGGATGATGCATGCACTAGAATGTTTCCAACTATTGTCAATAATAAATGAACTGCTGCTAAACGGTGTACCCACCATGCCACATGCTCTGCTAAAAGATAAATTTAAACCAAACACATCCTTTCCGTAGTCTGAGAAAAACAGTATTCGTCTTCTAACTGTTTTGTTCAAGATTGCCTGATGCAGAAAACTCTTTACGTAAATCCCTTTAATCGTTACGCTTAAGGCATGAACAGAGACTCGTATGAGTGAGCTCGCCAACAGAACCCAGTCTGGATAAATGATCGAATGACGAAGCCAGTAACATAACGATATCCGGTTGATTCAGCAGTTCACCAGAGTGATCAGTTCATTTAATTTAGCATGTGGAGCAAACCCAACTCAATCGATGGTGATAAGGTTTTGCGCTCTGGCCACCGACAATGTGGCCAAACCGGCAGCACTAGCGGTCACCAACAACCTACGCGCAATCACGGATTCTCTCATACACAGGCTTCATGTTTATCTCTCACGTAAATAAAAAAAACGGCTGATTGTTTTCACAAAAACGACGTGACATTCTTGGTATACTGCAAGCTCAATCAGAGACGAAAAAACTATAGGGACTGGTGGTATACGTCAGAGTCAACATGAAAGCACGAAATAGTGAAAATAAGTGCAAATGGAATAAAAATCCCACAGCACCTGGGAAGGATGAGGTAGACCAGGCGTATAGCACTACTTTTGAACACAACAACCAGAATGACAACAGAGACAAGAGCTCACCAAATGCGGTGGGAGACACGTGTGCTATAGAGACAAATGGAGCATTTTGGGAGCTGGTTAGGTCCACCTTGAGGTTTCGAACAGGATCGTGAACTTGGACATAATGTAAACGATGATAATCGCCAAGTCCACACGCATTGACAGGCACACCGAAACATTGCGAATTCATAAGTAATACATACACAAGGAAAAACAAATCAGTATTGGCGCATAAAAATTAAGAAACCTAAGACATGAATGAAAGCATAATCGTAAAAGAATTAAATCAGAATACATAGAGCTGACACACTGCATTGAAAAGAACTGGAGACCGAGAATCCAGATATCGTTAAACCGATCCTTATAGGGTAGGCTGTGTTTTACTGTGTTCAAATAGAAAGGTACACAAGAATCTTCACTGATTACCACCTAGTATGATACTGAGAAACTCGCAAGCTGAACGGACCCAGTCTCGATAAAAAACAACCAGAGACCAAAAGGTAGAATCCACTAGTTCAAATCTGCAGCAGACAAACGAAATCACAGAAGTAGAATGGCAAGCGGTAACACAATTAACATTAGACAGTTGTAACGAATACGCCATGTCCGTCATTTGCAGCCACATAACATTAGTGATCTACTAGATAAAAGGATACTAACTGTGTCACTAACCAAACCACTGGAATAGCATCCACGAGTGATCGTGATCGAACACTCATATGATCATTCAGTCATGTCGTGTGATGTCAATTTTCTATAGGGAGTCAATGCACGTCATTTTCTTCACATGCATATGAGGGTCAAATTGCTAATCTCAGTCCAGGCATGAATATACTGTTAAAGAATTCTATGGTACTTATTTTCGCAATGAGTTAACCGAAAAAAACCTTTGGGAACTGTGAAACGTACGAACAAATTGGAACGGATCTGAATCTGTAACGCCACAGACATCAGGAAGGCAACAAAATAGAGACAAATTAAAAGTCACTACGATTACTACATAATCGTAGTCCACTGTATGGCGTCCATAAAATACCACATTTGAAAGTGGAACACAAAGAGCTAAAAAATGGACAAGCTCTAGCGGTGAAAAGACCAAGTCGAGTATGAAATGGCATTTGAGGTGAAAATGTTCACTCATTATCAAAGACACAGAATAGTTGTCATTCGACCAAATTCAGATATTAATTCAAACACACCACTTTACAAAATTGGCACGTATAAAACGAGTTCCCACAGCAAAGTCGATTCGATCAAGTGCGACTGTTGACCGAACTGCGTGACAGATGAGTCCTCGACTATTACTAACCTTAGTGCCATCCGAGCCTTGTCGCTTGAGTCGAAAGCGTGAAGTGATCTGCGCAGAATCTCCACTCATAGCACGGCAGCGTGATTTGTCGAGATTAGGTGAACCGTGGATTGTGACCTCATCTGATGCGGGTGTACGACTGCTGAACACATTTGTCATTCCTGTAACGTTAAGTTCGTCGTCCATGTCTGTGACATAGGAGCTCTCAGGAAAATGCAAACCCAAGAGGTTTGAAATCTACAAGATGGATTGTGATAAACATTCGTTTAAAGAAAGAGAACCTGCAATCGGAGACGCAATTCTTTACCTAGAATATAGTAGTATGGAGGTAAGTCATGCCAGATTCACGAGCTTCAGCAGGTATGTTAACTGTCGTGTTGGGATTGTAGGTTGGCCAATGAATAGGCCGATAGACTGATGAAAAAGGGAGTAAAAATGTTGATTAAATCAACACAAACGCGCTTTAATACCAACTATTCGGTTTTCCGTTAAAAGTAATTCAACTTTCTGCGAGAAGCCAATGGATGCACAGTTCAAATAAGCCGGGCAAAATCGTCCAAGCAAACTAGCAATGGAAATAAACAACACTAAGTAAGCCAGTGAGATTCAACATTAGCGTATACGGAAACGTTGATATTGTTCAATAGGTCAGCTGTAACCAGCGTTTTTCGGATCAGACTTTAAGAAGAATGTTGGAATAGTGAAACGTGCAGACTAAGATTGAGAGTAGAATCCACTATCGTTTAAGAACCAAGGGTTGTTCACTGTGAGTCGACTCGGAGCGCTGTGACTCACATAGTCTGTGGATGGAAACGACGTACAGGACGTTGGTCAGCCGGACTCAATAAAGTGGACCCTCTGCAAAGTAAGTGCATGCTTACAATGGAGCAGAAGAGGGAAGCCAGAAAGAAGCTGCTCCACAGACGCCTCAAAACGTTCGTCTTCAAGTTAACTGCTTGCTTCTATATGTGATTACCTTCACGCCGCATGGATACAGTTAAGGTAAGTGTTGGTGTACGCCGATCACGGAAAGATTGTTTAAGTGAGAATTTGGATTTGCTCAATTTGCACGCTAGCCTCAACTGTCAAGCGGCCGAGGAATACATTTGGGGTCCAAGAAAAATAGTGTTGCAGTGAAGAGCTACCGCTTTATGGATGGCAAACTATGTTTGAGAACCGATAGCTGTTTACGCCATTTATCATGTAAAAATCACGGCGTGTTTAGCATGAATTCGCGTTACTCAAATAAGGTACATCAGCGGAACAGATTATTAAAGCGCATAGTCATGAAGGTCACTTATAATCCAAATCAATTTGGCATTAGGTGAGTCGTCAGACATAGCTTACATAAGCTTAACAATAGTGTGTTGTGGCAAATTCGAATAAAAAAAACAACAAATGTGACACTCGACGGCATATTCAAAAACTTTTTTGTCTTGACAATTGAGCGATATTTGTCCAGATCACGGACAGACAGAGGAAACCTTTAACAGGCACACAAAATCAGCATAAAACAAGAATCGGAGAAAATAAATTTAAATAAAATCACGGCAGCCAGAATAAGGTGTGGAACAGCTGAAATTATTCACACATAGGAGGTCAACTTTATGACAAACAAAGTCTGAGAAAAAAGTTATTTTTTTCTGAAACGTATCAACAGAGTTGCCTTAGCGATATACGTTCAGAAGAGATTGTACGATAGCGATTCAGTTGATCAGTGAATTGACGCACGACGCCACTGTGAAATTCTGACGTCAACTGGTGGGACTCTAAGTTCGATTTGTCTCAGTAACTCAATGCTGCGATAGCATCTTCGCCCTTATGAGCTGAACTTTCTTCTAAAGCGTTCCCAATGTCAAACAAATACCAACACACCGCTGCTGAGGCAACGAGCGAACAAGTATGGAACGCAGGCCCTACTACAAATACACAGCAAATCAACCGGAAACGAAGGTCTATGACAACCTCATCCATTTGCTTGTATCTTCCTCTAATTAGTTCACGCTCGAAATACAGTAACAACCGCTACAAAACTCATTCGTTAGTCATTACAAATAATTCTACCAACGACATTTCCAGTTCAGGGATAAGGACGCATTACCAGTAATATATATGCGTTTTTTGGGTGTTCAGGCAACTCAAGATTGTCTTTTACTGCATGAATTGAGAATGCCGTTCTTGCTCCGACACCTCTATAGCGAACTTCCAGTGTTGGTTACAAAACCTGTTTCCTGAACGATTTCGCTGCTGTTTGACTGGCCAACCACGAGCAGAACATCAGGTTGATAGTTAACTATAAAACTGGTCGTAATTCAGAGGCGGTCAGTTATTCTTTCAGATACTTGCCACAAGGAGCCTGGAATACGCTGATAAGGTAATCAAAACAAATGGCGTGGCCCCACATTGCTGATTATGCTGCTGATGAATAATGAAACACCAACTTCATCAAAATTGAAACACCGCGTGGAGAAAAATAAACAAAGCAACTGTGGAGGCATACAACAGTAATGCGGGCAACTGTTGGGCTCATCATGTGCTATCGCCGATAACGACGCAGAGTTGTATCAAGGAACGTGTTGCTTCAAAATTTAACTCTGTTCAGCAGTGGTACTTCGCTCATCGTCGTACTGTAAATTGGTAGGACCTTGACTCGTTTCACAGTAACCCCATCTTAAACGAAATTGGAAATGCTTTGTAGTTGGGTCGTCAGTAATCAAAGTGCTGCTGAATAAATTAACAATTTCCATGAGTTCAACTTGGAGAGTCGAAGCAACATGGACTGGAGTTAACAGGAAAGTTACTTAGTCTCCTCTCGAGACGGTTGGGGCGATTTGCTCAGTACTCATAAGTGAAGGTAGCTGAGCGTTTGTAGTAAGTAATTCATTTGTGCTTAGTGTGACATCGATTATGTAATGACAAACATGGTTGCGTCATGAAAGCGTGACGGGAATTCCAACCCGGTCGTGACAGAGATATGCACTGCTGATGAGCCCACACGACAGCGAAATTCGAATCCAAGGATTCATTCCGGAAGGAGCTGACTGAACAGTTTATGAGGATGCGGTGGCTATCAGTTCGGGTCCCAAAATAGTAACGGCTTCGTGATGTGAGCAAAAACGTGAGAGATAGAAATATTGTGTATTCAGTGAATCAAATCAATCAACACACTCCTTTGGGAAACGAAAAACACAAACACATTTGCAGATAACAATAATTACAAACTGGAGCAGGTGTTGAGTAAAAGGTTCGTAAACGAGAAACATCATTTTTTGGTTATCTGTTTTTCAGAACTTCATAATTTCCCGACGATTATTATGATGATTCGATTCATACAACTATTTGGCCACCCATGAGTAGTGTAGTTCGACCGTCCAATTCTACCATAGTCCTAAACTTCACAATTGATACCAGTTACAGCAAAAGTCGCATAATTTCTCATTGTCCTCTGAATAACCTCAGTGGCGGTATTGATGGCAACGACACACCAGGTCTTCAGATTTCTGTGAGTAGACCACCATGTCACTATTATCATCGGCATTCGTGAAGCTCGCAATATTGCATCTCTTTCCTGAGCGGGTATAGTGGGCAGTGACGTTTCGACGTTCTTCAACATTAACTCAACATGACAAGGAGCTTCGGGGTTACAGAACATTCAAACTCTATTTGTTTCTGCACCTGATCTTTGAGTAGAGGTGGTGTTTCGATTACTGATTTTTGGTGGTTTCTGAACCGTCTATAGAAACACTCTCGCCTTGCTTTTGTGGAGCATTCAGAGCACCGATGGATTCGCCCGATCTGCTTGACCGTTTCATCTCGAAAAAGCTCATAACGATCCCATTTTCGAAAGCTGGCGGCCATGAAATCTCTAACCACAATCCACAATCTTTGCCGGTGAAGAATGCCAGTAGTACAGATTGTTCATCTACAGAATTCAAACAGGTGGTTATATTCTAAAGACACCATAAATGCAAACACTCACTTGTATATAGAACATTAGCCCTGGGAACGAACACATTTCTATTGGCAACCTTTTGACGTGGAATACACCAGTTCTTAGCTAGCTGCGTTTCGAGACTCCTCACATTCATTCGTCACTTCGACTAGTCACTAAGTAAATCTGCTGGATTGCTCGCGAGTAGCGTAACCCGAACTTTCTTCCCTTTGTGGTTGACCATACAAGCTGGATTATTCTTCCAAGCTGATTCGGTTGGCCAATGGACCGAACATACGTGGAACTTATTGGGACAGCAAGGATGCGCGCAGGCTTTGTCTGTGTTCTAGATTATCAAAACTAGACTGAGGCTTTTGTCCGGAAAATACCACTGGGTCCGAATTCGTCAAGAATTAACGAACATTAGTTGAAGTATAATCGTCATCCAGCGACATCCATGAGTAAGATCAACAGGTTCCGCCTGGAAACGGCCACATGAACTGTAAAGGGCAGCATAGAAAGGCAACCTGCTCAAGAAGAAACTCCAACTATGTTTTCCTTTCGAAATTATTTGTTTAAGCGGGACGGAAAATGCTAAACAGAACAGTAACTCCTGTAGATGCACTTTGTCCAGTACACCGAAGATAAGTACATTCGCATATCGATCAGGGTTAGCCTGGAAAACAGACACAACACAGGTGAACGTTCGGAGATATTTAAAAATGACTCTCTTAACAGCATCTGTACGCTTTCTCATCACAAAAGGTAACAGCTTTGAACAGATAATTAGGTTCTAGTCTAGCAAGGTTGCCTGAATTCGTTCCTTCAAATACAATAATTTTACCATGCCTCTCCAAGTGACCAATGATGTGATATTTCACGTATCATTTCGAACTCATTTCATGAAGGTGAGTTCACAGTTATTGATTAGCCTAAAGTTGACATATCAGCAGTGTTGTGTTTGGCCTCAGCCATTTTAAGAAAGACTACGAGAGTGGAGATTACAACGTTCGATTTGTTTCTTACGCTGTTCTATTCATGGCGAATGAGCTTTTGCTATCTGGTGTATTTGTGATCACAGTTGATTTTGAGTTCAACGGATATTAGGGAATTGCGTAATAGGGACAAGCAGGCATGAACAAAATTTCGATGTGACTTACTGAAAGTTGCACCATACAAGAATAATCAGTTATGAAAGTGACCGGACTGTGGTGTGATTTGAGACAATCCTCGTTACAACGCTGGTGACACACCGACGACGACAGCATAATGTCAGACTGGTAGAAATTATTAAACAAAGTAACACAACGGAGCAATCAACTCTAAACTATCCACGACTACCCCAATAATTGATTCGCCCGAGGAAGTGTCCAACTTTTGCTGACTGAAATGAGGAACTCCCAATAAAGAAAAAGTGTGATAGACAAACATACTACCACAGATGGTTTCGCTGATTGTGCATTTTGATTTTTTTTACGAAGGTGATATTGTGGGCGACCGCGTTGTTTACGTAAACCTGTAGTGTAATACGGGTTATGTGACAGAGACCGCTATGATCAAATACTGCAGGTGTATCTGCCTCCGATACATGAACACGGCAAGGGTACAAGTCACAGAACAGGATAGAACGCACATGAGATCAATACACTCTCCCTGTCAACGAAAACGGAATTCATGTCCAACATTCGGATAAAAAAAATTGCACCGTGTCCTCTTTATGACTATTGGAAATTCACGGGGTGGCGCCACCCAAGGGGAAGAAACACACTCTAGCTTCGAGAGGGGCTAAAGAGCTGGATGCCAGTAAGCCCTTGGTAGAACTGAGTGAGGTATACTGGCAGATGAACAAAACCGACACGAAAAGGTGACCAAGGGTGTGATTAAAAATCAAGCAGAAATAAAAAAACCTAACGATGAGAAAAGGAGCATGACAAAAACACGTGGTGAAAATCATACGAAGAATGCTAAAAAGGGTTTCAATCATCAATTAACCAGATGGAGGAGACTGCAGATGCAGAATCAATAGACAATGTAAAAACGGCACATAATGACGCAAGATACAACCTGAACAAAGTCGATGGAAGGTTTAACTTGGATAAACAAAACCGGCCAGAAACAATCTCGCTAAAAAATACACGCCCAACACGCTCTCCACAGATTATAAGCAGTACAACTAAATGCGGTGCAGAATCGAACACTAGAGTGAATGCATCTCGTGTGACGACCTCCAACAAGTGGACTTTTTCATGGAAGCTATCAAACTAGCAATATGATAACAGGTTAAACGGCTAAACATCAAGTGCGTGGATCACAAACAAAAACGAACGATGCATGAAAATAAGCCTCATTCCATGCATACCTGACGCAAGAGGAAAGCAGCAACATCTGTGGATTCCCAATAGCTGGCATGGAAAATCGGTGCCCGTGCACGAGCCAACAAACTCTGGATACCTTCCGGACAATGGACACTGTAGTCGATCCGAGTTTGACCCCACCAGTTTCGACGAACTAGTAAACGTAGGGAAGTTGGCAGAAACGGATCAACACACCCCTATCCGCTGGTAAGCCTACAGGTGCTTAAGAAGTTTAACAAGACATGCAATACATGCGGGTACTCAGGGCATTTTAGGCGGCATGACAGGAGTTTCCCTTCCGAACTCAAAACGGAATCTCTAGCTAGGATGGAAATAAGTTAATCTATTAATGGATTGGTATACTGTTCACAGATGGCGAAGGCGTCCACGAGGAAAGCGAACACACGCACAACAGTCACTAGTCCTCACCACTTGTGGCGTCACAAAGACATCCATTTATTGATTGAAGGCATGAATTACAATGCATATGCGCGCCCGATATTGCTAAATGGTTCGGAGAGGTGGTCCATTCGTGTAGAATATGCACGTAAACCCTCGAAATTTGACCAACTTTATCCATCACCAGTTGTCCATCACCAACTGAATCGATTATGAGAGCAATGAAATGTCCCATCAGCATGCATTTGGGAGATGTGTAAGTTCCTGACTAGTAACCCAGACAGTAAGAGTGAACAGTCTTCCGTGATCGGGTCACGGACTATGTATGCCGGAGAAGTTCCTGCCACACTGCGCATTGCACAGTGTGGTTGCTGGTGGTAGAAGAAACTACGTCGTTAAGGGCTAAGAAAACCTCGAGAGTCACACCGAACAAGGGCAGTTGGTGCCGCCCATCTGGTTAGGGAATTCGCCAACATCTACGCTGCTGGTTAGAAAAGCTCGCAGTCATGACGGTGTGTCGCAGTTAACGGCCAGTCTGTGTCTGTAAGGCTAATGACTGCATTTTTTCTTGAAGATCTATTAATTTTGATGTCTTGAGCAGGTGTCTGGCAATAATGGATGGTCTGCTGCATATTACCAGGTAACACGAACCTGGAAACTAATGCCAGGCAAGCAGAGCTTCGAATCCACAACCCTGCACTGCAGATTAAATACTGGGTCAGGGTTGTTTCCTGAGAAATATGTGAACTAAACAGATATCGAAACTTAGTAATCAGGTCGACAGAAATTTCCAGTCACCTCATTGGGTTGTAAAGTCAATTAGGAGCAGAAACAACTAACCCATGGATCTACTGGATGGACAGAATAGTAGAATCTGTGGAGACAAGCAGTGCGCCAGTCACATAATCCAGTCACTCCTTAAACGATCGAGTAACAAAAAGACAATACTTCCGCCGCAGTGTTTCCAAAACAGCATGTCAGTACAAATCTAATAAGAAGGCAGGGGTTATGCGTAACCAATACATGTCAGAGATGAGGACAGGATTTGCTACATTGTACACACCAAACTATAATGGTTCAGTGGTGAAGGTTCGGGGATTTAGATTATTTCAAAATTGGACACCACCCACATTTGAACGCAGCGCCCACGAGAGGCCATCAGTAGTTCATATCCTTGTCCGGATCGGAGTTTGCACTCTCATTCTCTCACTTGTGAGATTGACGTACTAACCCAACGAAAACAACCGCACAATGGGCATGATCGATTAAGCAAATCCAAACGCTCAACCCCAACATCGTATGAATAGTGGTCAGGTTGCCCGGTCATTTTGGAAGGAGAATGAACAGAACCACTTCGCTCCATCCGATCGACAACCCCGTGATCAGGACTTCTTAGCTCGGTTGAAGTTACTGACTTCTTCGAATCAAATGAACATTGGACAGAACAGAGAGACTGTTCATTCTTCTATGGAAATGACCGGGCAACCTGAGCATTTGGATTTGATTAATCCGTCACGTCTGTTGTGAGGTTACCGGCGTTGCGGTTAACACGCTGGTCTCACAAGCAGGAAAATCAGAGTGCAAACTCAGATCCGGACAGAAATACGCGCTAATTATGAACTCTAACAAAAGCGAAACTTGAGTCTAGTGCGTCCTTCCGAAGTGGGCTAGCTGATAGGCTTATCTGAATGCGAAGACTGTGATCAAATGAGGGAGGTGCTCAATCTTAAAATAGTGGTTCACTTGAAGGTTGGTCAGGTGGAAAATACAACAAATCAAGAGCATGTTGGGGAAGAACATGAAAGAACAATAACAGGGAACTGGAGTGTATTAAAGGCAGGAAAACAACGCGGAAAATTCGGGGAACATGCCTTCTTTTAGTGCATTGAATGCGACCAAGGTAGCTTGTTCCCAAATGTTCTTCGTCTTGGAAGCATCCAGATTTGCACCTGAAGTTACACGGTTCCCGCCAGGCAACTGAAAGTCACTGGTTGTTATAGACCCTTCTGATGGTGCAAATAATTTCGTTTGCCGTACCAGCGTTTCCACCAAACTGGTAGGTTGGCTGTCACCCAGTGGGTAGCGCGCATACTGCGGGATTACGACAGGTGCGATCTGCTCGAAGCGTGGATGCAGCAGGGGTTCGATGCGGAAGCCACATGGATCAGTTGGATGGAACAAGTTGCAAACCTGTTCCGTTGCGATCTGAAAGTCTGTCAATTTACAATATGAAACGATGGAAGGGGAAAACTCTGAGAATAATTAGCACTGCAATAGACAGTCTGATAAAAGAGCACAGCGTTCGAATCGAGATAAAAAGTGCCAATTCAGTTATAATAAATTAGGGACAATGAAAAAAGCGTCAGAAAAAGTGGGTGATTACAGGAAGTATGGGAGTAGTTAATCGTGAGGAGTTCATTGTAACAAAAGGGAGAATGATTGCACAGAACATGAGTAAAGGTGATTTTTCTGGCTTTTAATTACAGAATATGCCAAATTACATGGACTGCAGAAAGTCTGACGTAGGCTTATTCGTCGTGCGTATGTTGTGTCCGCACCAACACGGACGGTAAGAAATAGTATGAAGCTGGAAACTCCAACCGGCTGATTACAACTTCGCATGAAGTTGAACAAGATAAAAACAGTTAGAGACGGCTAATAGCATCACTATCGATCTAGTGATACTTCAGTGGGAACGAGGCGCACTATTAACTACAAGGTTGTAAGTTCTAGTCTCAGTTACCGCAACTGCACTTGTCCAAATTGGAGACCTCTAACTGTATCCACGCCACATATGATCTAGTCTATTATGTGAGAACAACAACCTTTGGCAGGAAGCTTAGAATTAACACCTTATCACGATGCTTAATACCGACGCACGACTTTCAAGTGGGTCAAAATGATGTGGCTGTGTGGTCCCAGATGTAGCCAGGATGTTCAAAGCTAAACAAGAGAACGATGAACTTGTGTATACTTGGTTGTCCTATAGTATACATAAACAACTAACTGATCATAGCTGCAAGAACTTCTTAAAGCAGACGGAAACCTGACTGGAAGCGTATGACACATCTACAACCGAAACTTCAGTCACAATGAACCGAACAAATTCCACTGAGTATAGAGTGGAAATTCATAATTTTTTCTCCCTGATTGTTTAGGGTAGCTGGAAATACGCCCTGGTTATAACAGACCACAACCATCACAGATCAAGTGAGAAAGATATGCAACCACTCTATCTTTTAAGAAGTCGATGACAGCCATTTCGCGCAAACAGTGGGCATAAACCCTTGGAGAACTGGGAACTGAATTCGGTTTGAATGAACCTTATATATAACAGATTGTAGAAAAGCGCGGAAGATAGTTGAGACAAAATTGTATAGCCTTCATACGTTGTTATGGTGCGTTGGCCCAATGTTAGTCGGTAGCACAGATGTCCAGTGCTTTGAGAACCGGTTATCGGTCACAGCTTAAATAAACGACAGGTAGATTGGTAATCAAACTGCTACAAGCGAAAAACACCCAAGCGCCTGATTACCGATTTCAACGTGAACTGGGCCGATAAGGCGGAACAAACTGATTTGGACTTGGATCCACCGGTGAGTTAGCACGGATCATCCCATGACAGTCAGTACGACTAAATGTTGATGATACGGATCTTCGTTTGGATAACTGATGAAGTCAGGCGAGTACATCGACCAACTTCCAATAAGGGGTGGTTGAAGAGTACCGAATTCCAAGTCAGACATTAACGACCGTAACTACGACAAGCCATCTGTGTTGAGGTGGACCCTGAACAACTAATCGATTAGGTAAATTCAAAATAAGCATCCGTGTGGGCATATTGGTTCACCACGGTCACATAGTGCGAGGTGAGCAGTCTGTTCTAGGCGGTCCTAAACAGATCAGAATAAGACGCAAACAGAACCATAACATTAGACAGGGTGATGGCCAGTTGCTGAAAGTGATCTATGGGAATACGTCGAGGCACAAAACCGGGCACCACAAACCAGACAGCATAGTGTACATTGTGCGCATGTATCTGCAACAGAATTCCTTTAAAGGATGGTGTCAAACCGAACAGTCACTTCGCTAGTCTCATCAAACCAAGGAACACAAAGGGTCTCTAAACCAACTTTAGGGTGTACATTAGGAGCGGTAAGATTCTACTGGAGAGTCTATCGCTGGATCATACTGCTAGTCAAAACAAGTGGGCTGAGCGAACAACATCGACTGAAAGGCTAGTCGTGATCTAATACCGTCCTGGAACTTACAAGCGTATTACAAGTGTAATTAGGACGGATTTACTGATAAGGGCAAGCTGTCAGTGAACAGACAGACAGAAAATGTCGGAAGCGAACAACTCACCGGGATTAACAACGGAATCGATATTAGTATCATCTAAAGACTTCGACTTCAGCTGTTGACGATAGGCAAGTAAGAGACCGACCGGTGAGCCGAACATAAAAAAGATTTGAACCTGTGGTTGGGAGCAGTGAGTAAGGTAGAACAGAGGAACGCTATGAGTGAAATACAATAGAATGTTGATCGTTAATCTAGGTCAACTGAGTAATTCGGAAGAAAAAAAAGCACAATGATCAGTGGCATCTAGCAACCGTCCCAGCTCAACTGATGGTTAGTGTGGATGGACAAAAGTCGAATCGGATTTCCGGATTTCCGAAGGTAGGAGTTGTGGCTTGTAGTGTGACGGATTGCCCAGTTGATTCTCAGTTAAACTCCCTCAACCCAATGAGCCCAAATAAGGACGGAATTGGCATTGGAACCTCAATGTGAAGACGACGAAACTACAGTCTAACGGATCTTTACTTGCTAAACGGGTTGACAAACACATAAAAGTAACGGACGGATAATGAAGACAATTTAGCAAACGTTCAAGTTACAACACTCAACAACAATTCACACGAAATCTGCTAAGGGAAGGTTAATAAAGTCACCAACCAACAGCCGAACCATACGTACTAAGTGTTATCAGTGCAGATCTACAGGTTTATCTAGATAAAACCAGACATTGTATGTTCACACAATGCATCATCAGTCAACGAAGAGATGGTGACAGGCAGTCAGTCCAGTAAGGAAAGCAATGCAGAAGTGCCTTATCGGTGAAATGAAGATCTTCACCTACGTTCACGGAGACAACCAACAATCGTTTTCCATAAACAGTGGATGCACGGTGAATACGGTTAGGACGAAACCGTGTCTCGTAAATCCGAATACATTTTCCATGGAACAAAGAGGTTAAGATGTGCAGACTCTCAACAGATACACCGCTTGAAAGAACGTATCAATGAATTAACGAGAGTTAGTTGGCATTCTGGATGGAATGGTACATGAAGTTCATCAATAACAGAACCATACGTAGCACGACTAGCGTAGATTTGTCTCAGTTTGCTATAATCTTGGCTCTTTACGCTCACCGTCCAAGTTATTAATATTAGCATCTCACAACATCTATTGATAAGCGTAATTTTCAGTCATCAATCATCCGTATAAACTCAATAACTTGGTCCTTATTGATAACCTGCAGCTTACAGTAATTTTTTGATGAAGACTTTTAGCTCACTTCGTTTAGCAGCAGATATACACTTCTCGAAAAAAAATAGAGCGTGGGGGTTCTTTGTTTAAGGTACGAGAGATCGAGTTTGCAAATGACGATCAATGAATGTTCCGTGCTGAACTCGATAGTACCGCAATACGTCACACTGAGTGCGCCAAATCCATCGACCGGGCAAAACAACTCTCCTGAACACTTGACTGGTCGTATCATTTTACGAACTAGCAGGTACGTTTTACATAGTACGACATTTAGTACTCAAAAAAGTGACGAGTAAGAAAAAAGAGGAGTGGCAAACACACCAAATCGTTGTATAATTTTTCAAGGTCTTAGGAAAGTAGCGAATGACGTCAGATGGCTAAGCAATCAGGAGTCACCGAAGATATATATATATATATATATATATATAATATATATATATATATAGATTAATCAAAAAGAGGGTAGACACTACTCCCAAAACCTAAGCGGGATTCACGAGTACTGTGACTTGCTTATCGTTGACCATAACAGCTAATCGCGGACAAAAAATATACGAACATTTTACATTATCATGAAGGGTTAATGCTGTAACAGATGTATACAGATCTGACTGTCACATTCTACTGCGACTGACAGCATTGTCAACCAACAGCGTGAGTGATCAACCTCTCAGTATGGTGGACGGCAAGTCATGAGCTAACTCAAATAGGTAGAGAAGACGTATAGTGCATGATAAAGTCACTGCCAGAGGGCACTATAATTTTTATTTTAAATGTCGGTAGTCGCAATGGCCACTGTGTGGCGAAACAGATGCACCGTTAGCATGAAAGGTGATTCGAAATAATGAAGGTGGGGCGTTTATACTACAGCTGAAAGAGCATGAAAATGATTCGGTATTATTCCTATGTTTAGCCAATTTGATATGAACCAACAGATGGAAAGAGGGGAAATCGAAAGCGAAGTTTAAACTCAATATTTTCGTTGATCGGTTGGACCTAATAGCTGTAATGACAATCAAATTCGCGTACGCATCCTGAACCTTGTCCGTAATCTACGATCGCAAATGTTTGCAAAACTCCGGATAACGAAGATTAGCGAATCTATCACACGACCGACAAGGGATCATTGTCCAGTTCATCGACCCACTGAGTAATCACAAATCGAAAACTTAGAAACAAGGTAAATTAGACGCTCGTCTAGATGACTACAAGGTACAACAACTCAGCTTTTTCTGACGGACGGGACCAAATCAGTCGAGAAACAGAGTTCAATATGAGATTATTGAGAATATATTTCACCAACAGATTAAAGTCAAAAAAGACTGGTTCCAAACCTATAAGCATTGAAAAGAGAGGGCGAGTGATGGGTAGTCTTGTGATACGTAGTGTCTAGTGAGCATAAACCCAGAAAAGGGAGTGCAGGAAAAATCTCACTAGTATCCGGTTAAATAGTGAGTGTGCTTCAAACCTCCGCTATAATCGAGTCAAAAGCCTTGTATCCATTTGACATTTCCTCCACAAAATGTGTCACTGACGACGGAGTTTTGGATTATAAAGGGAATAGTGAGCTGCTGTGCAATACGACAATTTTTTATGACACTGGAGGACTCAATATTTACGTGGAAATCCGGATATATGAATGAGACATTAAGAAAAACAACAAAAGGAACAAAGTGAACGGATCCATGAAGCACTAAAGCGGCTTCCTTTCAAACAGACAGTTTGAGCAGCAAACGAAACAAACGAATCTGGTTCACGTGAGGTATAAACCAGCAAAATAGGCTGAAGTGTTTCCAGGATCCATTCTCTATAAAGTATGATTCGTGTCTCAATTTGAGATCGGTGTTCAAAGATTAGTAACAATACCTCAGAGTTAAGCCTTTCACCAACCGTTTGGAGAAATTATGGCCAGAAAAGATGAGTAAACACGGTGAGCAGAAGTAAAGCCAAGACTAGTAAGATTCTTGATCCTTAAATTATAGACTAACACTGCTACATTGGTGTATCGGAGCCAGTTTTTAATCTTAAAATCGTCCAAACTATACAAACGGAGGGTTATGTTGAATGGGAATAACTGAGAGCGACCATCATTGACCAAACACACGCGTTAATCTATGTGATCAATACAACTAGTCCTACGGTGATCTGTGTACATTAAAATGTGTTAATTATTAATATCATTACTAACTTCCATAGAGCTTAAGAGTTGCATAGCGTGTTTTCGGACTACCGAAATATTTTTAGACCATCAGCAAAGCAAGAAAAATCAGGTAGACAACTGAGCAGTGCGGTGAACACCGATACTTTTTCGTGATATTCGTGTGCGTTTAACAGCAGTTCCAAGTGTAATTTAATGACACGAATTTTGAGCCAGACAAATCAACCTGTTCCGCCAGCACAAGCCACTCAAGGCTATCAGGCGGTATGAAAAAAATGCAGACACCCGATGGATTGGAATGTGAACGAACGAACTGTCTGAGATGGTAGGTTGATTACCAAAATGAAGACCTGGTGACCAATGTAGCAAATACAGACAAGACGTACATATATACACATCTATATCCAGACCGGTGAGTTGGCTTCAAATTAAGTAACTCGCACAAAATGTGGAGTGTGGTCATGAGACAATAGTAAGCAATGATAAGGGATCATATTAGGGATCACAAATGTCACATGCAGCTCTTTTGTAACAAACAATACAACGATAAGCTAATAACCAGATTATACAAAAAGCTGAATAACTTGAAAGTAACAAAGCAAAAAACGGAGCGACAGGACAGGAAACTCACCGGGAAGTCTAGAGAACAATGGAGATGAGTGAGAGAGCCGACGTGATTGAGCGTCTGAGTTGCAAGCGAAACAGATGTGTGGGTCTATCGGAGTATAAAAAAATGTTATCGACAACATCGACCAAACACACAAATTTATCAACGAAGACCTTACGTAAATGATCAAGATGGTTTGGAATTGAAAACTTCTAGGCTAACCAAATCATGACGATCAAACCGGGAACAAACCATTCGAGAGGTCTGAAAAGCAAAATGGACGTGAGCCAACTGAGAAAAGTGGGTGACGTTTTGAATAAGATGGAAGAGGCCACTCGGCTACAAGGTTACATTCCAATCAATGAGGAAAGAAGAGAATTGAATGGTAGGGAGCGCCCCTAAGAATGCCAAGAGATTAGGAAACTACATCAA
Source organism: Paragonimus westermani (assembly GCA_008508345.1). NCBI lineage: Eukaryota > Metazoa > Platyhelminthes > Trematoda > Plagiorchiida > Troglotrematidae > Paragonimus > Paragonimus westermani. The sequence continues at coordinate 38,361 of QNGE01000194.1, forward strand.
AAAGAGTGCAACACAACAAACGCACAGAAAACTAAGTGAATCTCTGTGATGAGATTGGTCTGGCTGCATAAATAAACGTACTGACAAGTACATAGGTACGGAGAATACGGACTGTACAATTAGCGGACAACAGGTTGAGAGTGCTTCATTGAACATATATAACCAAATTTCGTTCACTTACAATTAGATTACCAATCACACACATGAGCACGAGGTGCAAGGGAGCAGAAATAGTAGCATAGCTGTGATGGCGAGTGAAAACGGAACGAGAGACCAATGTGGAGGAGATAACGAAGTAAGAGGGATTCCGCACAACAGAACAACTTTCGCACATTTGTGGTTTTTTCAGCCAGTACCTTTGGAGAAGAAACGTAACACTCAAGATTCGTTTATGTCAGGGCTTGTCAGTAGCGCACTACGGTAGTCTGCGAACGCGTCCATATTCGTCAAAAAGTCACGCTCAGGTTGCGATCACCTGAGCTTGCTGGTTAATTTATATCGACCAAAATACCCACCACTAATCAGTAATCCAAACGCAATTCAATAAACTCAAGAAGATCTACAAAGCGGGAACTCCTATTCGTGGGATACACGATTAGATTTAACGGGACAGTAACCGCCTCTTCTTTAGACAATCAAAACACCACACACAACCGAAGGTGACCGAGCGGTTACACGTGGCAATTCTACTGTGCCTAACATGAGATTGACGCGCAGTTGTGAACAGGGTTGCCTTAGGGAAGGGTGGACAGAGTTCGATTATCGGCCATAACCAGGGTGTGCACTGGTAACTTGGACAATAACGACAAAAACTCCCGTACAGCACTTCAGTAGAAGACCGTTTGGTTGGGAAAGTAAAATATATCAAATCAAAATTGGTGGCATATCCAGCATGAGCATCTCAATTACGTTCACCACACGATGTCATGCTGCGCGAAAATGAAGCCGAGGCCGTATGAACACTCACATCAGTCATCCTGAAGAAGAAATATGGAGTCGCCTAAAAAACAAAAACAGTGCCTGATCACAATCATGCATCATTCAGTTGTCAACCGTCATCGCAAGAAAGCCAGCCAGGAACACTTGACAAGAAAAGCCCATAGTCTGTTTGCATTGTTCCGGGATCCCTGTGAACCATGGCAGATTAGATCAATATTATATACATACTCCATATCTGGAAGTCGAACGTGTGATGGCTCTCCCATTTCATCATGTTCGCAGCCTGTCAGGGCACATTTAGGGATATCGTCTACTACAAAGCTCATTTGCAAGGGGAGGCTGAACGCCTTTGTCTCCATCCTCTTGAGATGCGAAAGATTGGCGATATGCTCACATACGCTCTCACCCGGCTCGACGTCTGACTATGAATTGCTTCCAATATGTCAATGTACTGTTCGGGTACAGTCCTAGTCGATAGACAATCCTAAAGTACACCTCTTGTCAACCGAATCAAAGACTACTCTGACGTCCCAAAAGACAATAATTGTTGGCCGTGTACAAAAGTGGCAGAGTTCAGGCATCTGGCACAGCGTGAAGAGGTGATCAGTTCAACCACGGTCATGAGGAAACCCAGCATGCACCTGATGGATATATTGGTCATACCTTTCATCCAGTCTCCGAAGTACAATGACTGCAAACAAATTCGACTCAACAGGAACCAAGCTAATCTCCCTGTGATTTGCATACGAAATGCGTGAACACATTTTGAAAATCGGAACGACGTTAGCCAAACCTCTGTCACTTCGGACGACTTGAACGATCCCGAGTTCCCGGAACAAGAGCTGGACCCCATCAGCAGCAACGCAACAGGGAGTTCGTTTGGGTCGGGTGTCTAATGGCGTTTCAGGAGTTGAAGTTAAGCGAGACTTTTGCTTCCTAGAGTGGAGAGACATCGGCAAACCGCACAGCACAGAGATAGCTCGAAAGCGTAATCAGTTGCACAAGGGACCAGGTGATTTGCTGTTGGAAGTGCACAGCAAAGCGTCCGAAGATTCGTTACAAGCTATGTATAAGCTAATCATAGCAAGAGTGAACAGTGTTGCGGTTCTCAATCGAGTTGAACTAGAGGATACGTCGATAATATTGGCAAATTCAGTCACGCAAGACAGGCAGGCAGACAGAAGCTTGACGGAGTAACTGTGGCCCTCCAGGTTGAGAGTTGGAAGAAGGCAAATAAATTTTTCCAGAAGTACCAGTTCTGATAAAATGCCACCCAACCATCGCCTTCCGGTATAGGCTGTTCCACCAACGGTTTCGGTTCAGAAGCCCAATCGTTCTCCTGTCTAGGTCTGAGCGTGCTGGCAGTATCCCAGCCCACATACAACCATGATTACTCACGATACTGTTAATTCCCTACTGCATCGGCCATCTCGCAGAGTAACTCGGGTCACTCTATCTGGTACATACAGCAGACTGGGTAGGTAAAAGCATGTCACTGCCGACCCCTCCTCAAATGTCTCATCGAATTCAGTTCTCAGATCCCTCCCGACCTCCATTTATGGTAATTACTCTGCAGTCCCACAACAGATACAGCTAACCGTAGTAACATCGTGTCGGTAAGTCCCATCTATCAACACTAAGCCCCAGGACTCCGTCGTCCCTTGCTTAGACCTACAATGCAAATCAACATAAGGGCTTTCAACGATCGCACTCTAAAACGAATAGGTCAACAGGCCGCTCTCGCACGAACGTGAGACTCGTTGAATGTAGAGGTGTGCTGCATTTCGAAGACTAAAAGTTCAGCTCTGAATGCGAAACTTTCAGAAGTCCTTCCGTTTTGTCTGCTTATGCTCCAACTGACTGGATAATGACTTCGGTGTCAAGGACGCTTTTTACTCGGCTCTAGCCGATCCCTTTCGATCGACACATGGTTCGCATATAGACATACTGGCCGCAGATATGAACGCCCAGGTCTGCCGCCTTGATAATGCCGAGTCTCGTGCGGGTAGCAGGTTTGGGATATCATCAAATCGCTCGGATAATGGCGGGTGACTCTTACTGCTGTGAGTTGAGTACGGGCTATTTGTAGCCAGCATCAGTTTTGCGGATTGTGCGCGTCATTATTATATTTGGTGCCCTCCTTCTCCGACTCAGGCCTGGTCTCAGACAGACCACATAGCTGTTACTTATGGGTGGTCGGGCTCCATTCATGATTATCGTTTTTGTTGGAGCATGTACTTGGATTCAGGTCATGCGGTGGAACCTCATCGTTTTGTTCTTACTTCTTCTGGGCAGTGACCCCAATGACAACGATGGCTGCCTGCTGAGAAACTGGCTATGTCGTCGGCGAAGCATAAGCACTAAACCAGCTCAGAAAGCAGGCTTCACTGTTCTCGCTTTGAAGATCCTAACAGATGCCTGACCCAAATCACACAGGCCATCCGGGAAGCAGGTGCTGTAGCATGCGGCATGAGGTTCGTGGGTTGAACAAACATATGATCTCGGAGAAAACTCTGGAGTTTGTAGTAGCCAGACGGAACATTCCTCCTGGTAGTTCACAAAACCAGTTTGTGAGAGATGTCCATATGAAACTGAAACGTAACCTAAAGACTGATCATAAGGCTTGGTGAGTGGAGAAAGTTAAAGAAATGGAAACCGCTTTCGCTTTTGAGAACACTGGCAGACTCTCCAAGCTAGTTCGTGCTACCGGTCCCACACGACTGTCCATCTGCGAAGCTATCCACGAGGCAAATGGTACACTCATCTACAATAAGACCCGAGTGTTAGAGCGGTGGGTGGAACAATTTGAAAGTCAAATTAGCTGGCCTCCTGCTTCTACTGTGTTGCCGCAGTCGCCTTCCGACTATCAAACGTGATAGGACTGCTGACCTAGATGATCTGGTGGCAGCACTTTTCAAGTGACGTGGAGAGAAGTTTGTAGAGGTCTTGACTCCGTTGTTTCAATTTCGGTAGACGACGGAGACCATCCCTCTGTGTTGAAGACACTCGATAATAATTCCCACATTGAAGAAGGGAGCTCGAGGCTCTTGCGAAAACCATGGGGGAATTAGTGTGATCCCAGCCATTACTAGGGATCTGGCATCCAATATACATCGTTGACTCACTGCAGCTCGCGAGGCAAGCGTTAGGGAAGAGAAGGCAGGATCTCGCCTTGGGTGAAGATGTACTGAACAAATTTCTACACTTCGTCAAATTCCGGAGCAGCGTCACACATACCGTCGGCTGAGCATTGCCGTATTTCGTCAATGCCGTTCAATTTCGTCATTTTAGTACAGTTTTGTCAAAGACGAAATAATGGAGGACTGTCTGTAGCACTCACAATATGGGACGTGGACCTTCTACCTGGTAGAAGACTGACTGATCTCGACCATGGCGACGACAAGGTGTTGCTGTTTGACAATTTTCAAGCAGCACAAACAATGCTAGACGCTATTTCGTATTCTGCTTAACACTTGGGAATGTACTTTGCAGTCTTAAAATGCAAATTGCTTCTGTAGGAAGCTGTATCAGTCGCGGTGAAGGTGTAGCTGGAAGACACAAAAGCACGTATCTCCAAGACTAGGGCGGTACTTGCTAATCTGGGTTAACTATAGTGACGGAGAGTTAACTCACTGAAGCTTAAGGGTCGTGCATATATATATATATATATATATATATATATATAACGTCTGTATTGATTTGCGNATATATATATATATATATATATATATATATATATATAACGTCTGTATTGATTTGCGGTAAGGAAACTTGGTCGGTGCGGGCAGGAGACGTGAGCCGTCACGGGCTATTGGACCACCGATGCCTGCTTTCAACCGCTCGCATCGGGTAGCACCAACACGTAAGGAGAAGGTGAGGGAGCGGGTATTTGGTGGTGATTTTCGAACGAATTCGTTTTTTGAATCCTTATATTTGCACAAAATCGGATGGCTAGGCCATGTAGTCAGAATACCAATTAGTCGTCTGCCACATCGAGCACTCCTTGCGGACGCTGCGGCCGACTAGCGTAAGATACAAGGTGGACAGATGATGACCTGGTGTAGAGAAGTGAAGTCGTACATCAATGGGTTGGCCACTATAGAGACGCTAGGTGAGATGGCGGCTAACCGAAACCAGTGACGCAAGTGTTATCGTTGTTCGACCGAGTTGTCCGTAAAGTGAGCGCACTTAATGACGAGGGACAGTGAAAGCCTTGAGGAAACTGCCTTGTTGATGACGTTTTACTTTCAGTTATAACTCGGTTGTTTGTTGGTAAGGTGTATACATCTTGATGCTGAATGTTTGAATGTATGCGAGGTTGTTTCTAGTAGTTAGGTCTCTTTTCCTCTTTTCTTCTTTTTTGTTCTCTCTTTCTACACAGGGCTTGGTTTTCTTGGCTGTGTGGCAGTTGTGGATCAGTGAGAACCACTGATGTATTGCTGTCTATGACGATGGGAATGATGGGCTATTCAAAGCACCCAACTTATCCAGTGAAATCGGTGCTAACTAAGGTAATTCGTACGCCTTCATCGTGTTTTGTCTGTATGTGGCGGAGATCGGAGATGCCCGTACGCCACACAGAAAATACGCAAGACGAACGGCATCCGCTCCTTTTACGGCATGTGGATCTTTTTGTGGCAAGCAACACACGGCATATCAAGGTATTCCAAAAGAGCTTAGGTGGCATTTTACAGAGAACCCAGCGGCTAACTGTGAAACCACTGGACTCTGGTATTACTATTCTCATTGTCCATCAGGAAAAGACGAATAGCTCCCAAGACCAGTCACCTTCAAACAAATAAAACTGTGAACGATTCAAGTCGATGAGGCCAATTACAGATTATTCGTTACTTATTCGGTTATATCACTCGCGTGTCTTCATCAGTCACGGATCCAGTTCACTTGAAGTTGACGTAAACATAATGGTTGCATCGTAACGCGCAACCCATCTACGATCGTTGGGACACACTTAACTACAGGCGATTAACAGTGCCAACCTCATTTGCCTTGTCGGAAGGGAGCACCACGTGAGCATCAACCAAGCCATTCGAATGGTGTACCGGTGTCCGGTCGAACGAAGGCAATAATCACTATCAAAGAAAAGGCTGGCAAAATAGCTCGTCTACTATATCGTTTATTTTGAAGAGCTATATATACAACTTCGTTCAAAGAGAGAACAAACGGTGACACCAATATTAAGCAACAGAAATGTAAAAGGGAGAATGTGGAAACAAGTTCTCGGTCAAACGTTGGACGTTGCATAGTTGGCAACACTGGACAGTTGACAAGTCCTCATACAAGATTGACAAGCGTTAATAGTCCAAAAATCAAATAAAAAAATTAATCGTGTGGTATGTACCAAACAGATTACTTAAAAATGAGAAAAAAATAATACAAAAATTTCAATAAAAGTGAAATATAATAAACGGTCGGTCTCAGAATTGAAAGCTCTTCAGGGCACGAAGGTGTTATCACAGTCAAGGCTCACGTATCGGGACAAAATCTCCTTCATAGAGAGACAACTGTCAGAGAGGTGGCAACATTTAACGCTAGGTTCCCCGCACATATGTGTCGTAGGTTTTTAGGGAACCAAGAACAGTCAGTAAACATAAATTCGTGACTGCGTAGGAGTGCAGTCCCAGTCGAAGAATGGCGCTACACGAAGGAGAGAATATGATTCCGAGAAAAGAGATGATCACAGGTAAACGAGAAACAGAGTTCACATCACGGCCCATGGTATGGAGGACCGACTGGATGGTGGCATTATGGGAGTCGGTTCAGTATTACGCAACCTTGTCCGCCCCGGCGACTTGGCATTGACGGTCATCCACTATACTAACGTCAAGCATCACAGCAGCGCCGTCACGAACCGTGATCACGTCGGGTTTGATGAACAAGCTCGCAGCTCCTCGAAGACTGTATAGCCCAAGTTACGCAGTCGTTTCGCCAGGTCTTTGGCCATGCGGTTATATCGAGCACAACGTGCACCACGAGTGATCCAGCATGATTGAAGGATATGAACGAGGCTTTCTGGTTGACCGCAGTTTCCGCGACAGAGAAGTGACTGGCCGCTTCGGTCACCTCGTGAATTTCGGACCTTAGTACGCAGGAGACTACATCTGAGCTGGATAGCACGAATGAAAATCCTGGGGAGGATGTGGTTTGGATTAAACAACCAACGATTGGAGAGTGGAGAGTATGATACTTCCTGAAGACTACAGCCATCTAACGAGTGATAGAGTTTATCCGTCCAAGCCGCGTGGAATTCCACCTTGCTCGTCACCACTACACCCTGAACGCGTACTGGGAAGTTCACTGCCCTCAAGATAGGGCCAAACGAATCGTCTTTGATCACATTCCGCAGAACTGGACAATGACTAGAGAGCAGTCTCTCCAGTCGGCATTCGCACGAGATTGGAATAGCGGTGGACAAACTCAGCATGTCAAGACCGCCCAAACGAGGTGAGGTGTGGATGTAGCCGATAGGTGTGTCTTTGGGAAGACGGAGTCACTGCCGAACAAACTGGCGAATTGTACAATCTATTGATTTGAGGGTGTTTCGGTAGACTCAACTCAATACTAACGAGTGATTCATCTTCGGAATCAAATGCTGTCTCAGGAGATCTAGACGCTTATACGGATTCAAGGGTGCTTTGGCCGTTTCATCCAGCATCGTGCGAAGCTGTAGCCAGTGAGTGGTGAGTGCTTCACCTTTCCAGGTGAACGGGATACCTAGGTAGGTCACCGTATCAGAGGCGCTTAGTGAACGGATAGTATCCGGACCGAACTCATTAGAGAGCGGTCACATTGTGTTTGTAATCACCACGGACGGTCATGAGCTTCTTCTTGCGCGCGTTGACCTGCAGCCCGGATAATTCCAGGGCACTAGCAGCGGTTGCAAACTTCTCGGAGAGACGTGTAGAATTTTCAACCAGGAGGATTAGATCGTCGTCCTAATCGAAACCGCTGACCAGTGTATCGTGGAACTGGTAGCCAAGCACCGGTCGAGAGAGAGCTAGCAATTCATGCAATGTCACGTTAAACAGAAGTGGGGACAGTGGGTCGCTCTGGCGAACGTCACGCTGGGACCATAGAACGGAACTGCCGAGCGTGACGGAGGCATTCCGATAGGAGTCAGCGTTAAAAGGAGCACCGGAAGCTTGAGCCGATCCGATAATCGGGTCCTGTGAGATGGAATCGAACGCTTTGGACACGTCGATAAAAGCCGCGCATAGACTGGAAGAATTAGTGCACGAATTCCGAAGCATCGCATGGAGCAGTGAGGTCGCCTCGAGGCAACCGTCACGGTGTAGGAAAGCAAACTGAAGAATGGGCAGATGCAGGCGCGTATTCCAACGGTCAGCCAGTATCTCGTAAAAATAACGTGTCAACGTTGAAGATATGGTGAAAGGTCTGAGCTCGGTGGGAGATGAATGATATTTAACTTTCGGCACAAGCCTGAGGCGAGAGCGACACAGATGGATTGGACAACCTTGGGTTAGCGAGAAAGGGTTGAAGTATCCCGTCAAGGCATCAGCTTTCATACGCTTAAAATGTTTGAGCAAAAGCTTGTCCAAACCAGGGGCGGTGTTTTCCATGTACTTCAAGGTGAGTGTTGCTTCTTCTCCGGTAATCGGGTCGACCAAAGTCCAGTCCGGAGGCAGAATTGTGGGAGATGTTCGGGTGCGGGTGCACCGATAACACCTCCGACCAGTATTCGTGGGAACCATCCGGAAGGCCACGGTCCATCTTGTAGGCAGTTCTCCAGTTACAAGAAAAAAAAATGCAAAAGTAGCATCTTTCATACGTTGGTGGTACGGCGTTTTCATCGCTGAATAGTTAGCTCTCCGTACTTGTTTCTTGATCGCTTGGGTTCCGACGTTAATACGAGCACGTCATCGGGTGATCAGTCACCAGGTATATGGAAAAGTTTGTACGGCGTGCATGTTCAACAGCGACTACTACTACTACCATTACATAATCACAGCTGGTGTCTTCAGGCGTTGCATCAACCGTGACCACATAGCTACGGAAGTAATGTTCAACTGAAGCGACCCTGCCGACGAATGGGTGTGGCATAACGGATCAATCCATCATCAACGTGTGTGCTTTCAAAAATCATCATCCAATTGTACCGTACTTTCACGCAGCTATAACGGCTTGAGGAAGGAACTTCAGGGAACGTTCACTTATTTGCCTTCCGGAAATTTTAATGAGACAGGATAAGATAAGGATAACCTGCAGATGAAATAAAAGCTGAAAACCAGGCTCAGAAGAGAGAAAACAATAATGAAGCAGAAAACAAGGATGTTTGAAAAGACACTTCGTAGAATCTGTAGGAATGGAGACATTATAAACATGAAACACGTTTTAGTCAATGAGAAAAAAAACGGCAATCATTTCGGTTAGCCTTAGATAATAGCAGAAATACAGCTAGTCATAGCATGAACTCACGTCGTCACAAATTTGTTCATCCACAGCCTGTGTGTTTGAAAAGGGCACTTCAGCAAGTGGTTCGCGCCAACGACGGACACCAGCATCAATCAGGCTCATATCATCCACATTGCTCTCTATGAAGCACTTGACCTGAGACGAGGCTACCGCATTTAACAAATCGTGAGTGAGGATAGCACCCACGCTATCGGCGATCAAACATACAGATCCGTTGAAACCGGCTCCTTCAGCGGATCGAAGAAATTCGGCATAGTGCGTATTCAGCCGTGATGCCAGTTCTTGAATTAACTGAAACAGCGCAAACAAAATTCTGACAGATTTAGAAGGATTCAATCTGTTTTCCGCTATCGTATCGACATCGGGAGCAATAGTTACATCCCCAAAACCTTAGACTGGAGCACCAGCATCAATTGCAACCAATAACGAACGATAGAAAAAACTAAAATACACTAAACTAAAGGGTTAAGGTGTCGCCTTCTCCAAACTAGTGCTAAACAACCGTAATAAATGTTCAACATAGTGATCTTCCCAATCATCAGATGATTCGTTGCTTTTCTGGATTATTGAAAAACATGAGGGTTTAGGAGAATCACTGAGGGGTTTTGATGTGTGACCGAAAAAACGTAGGCGGCTAGGCTCCGGTGTATTTACATCGCATTTAACCACTACGGCTCCATGATTAGCATGCATGAAAGGTTGGGTAGTTCGAATCACACATTTGGATGAGTGCAGCGGTTTTTGACCAACCGGTAGGCGGTCTGAAGAAAAAAATCCCCCAAAAAAGTTGAACAGGCAGGTGTAAGTTCAAACCTCGCGTATTCAGGTTTACAAGCCAACCACATATCCTGAATCAAACAATCTGAGTGTTCAAGTTGTGCATAGATCACGTGGAAACATGAGAGGTGTGACGAAATCCCTGCCTATGGGTAAGATTATCTATACGAATAATCGATCACGTCTGAGAGGCTTAACATAGCGCGAACCCTGTTGAGCATAACAACACATCAATTTAACCGATTAGAATCTGACAACTTACCTGAGAGTAATTCGCAGACGCAGTTAAAAAAAATGGTATGCTACCCAAAGGCATCACATCACGTGCCAACTGTACTTCAACTGGCAGTTTGGGATCGATTGGAGAGGTTTTCACTCTATTGGCGTGTCACAGAGAGAAACAGAAAGTGAACAGAAACATGCACACATCATGGGTTAGATAGAGGTAAGAAAATCGAAATAAGTTCATATAAACTGAGACAGCGGTGTAGGCAACAGCAGTTTCACATAAAATAGGAATCAGTTTATGAAAGTGAAGGCGAAATAAAAGCGGACATAACAACCTGGCCAACAATCGTAATGTGTCCTCCAGTCCGGCCGGACACGGCACCAGTTGAATTGCGATATGGTTGCGAAGAACGGGATAGTGGTTGGCAATAACCGAGTCTATTGTCTTCCGTAGAGTGTTGATATCAGAGCGTTTGGTTGCGATATCGTTGACGTGGTCGAGAAGACAGCCTGAATTGGGAAGTAGCACAAGAGAACGATTCAGTCATCATGTGACAGGAGGCGAAGTGATGAACACAATCACATATATGTACCTCAAACGTCTAAATTCCGCACCGTGTACCCACAGTCCAGTCGGATTTTAGCATCGACCCAAAAACAGAAGGTTCGCACAGAATACGAATTACCCCAAGCCACACAGTAGGTCCCTTCCCGTCCCCTTCTTTTTCCTTCTCTCTTTCTATATAGGGTTTGCTGTTTTTTCATAGTTGTGTAGCAGTTAAGCATTAGTGTGAACCACTGATGTATTGCTGTCTATGATGATGATGATGACAGTTCTAGTGGAAATCATGAGGATTTTTGAGTTATTGGACCGACACGCATTCGGTAACAGCCACGTGGCGGAAGCTTTGCTGAGACTAGACTTACAGCTGAAAGTGCACCGCGATCAAATACCCTGTTGATAAACAGAGGTACGGCAACCGAAATGTCTGGGAACGCAAAATGTCGATTGAAGCTCCATGGAAAAACAGGACAAAACGGTGTAGGCTGCAGCGCCCAAATGATTATTGAAGCGGCGCGTTGAACTTGGGAATTATATAACAGAAAGATATTTCAAAGTTGTTACAAGTAGATCAAAGGTATTAAAATATAGGTGTGAAGACAATCATAATGACGCTGACATTGAAAACCATTACAAGCCAGTAGTACGGATAACAAGACCGGATATATATACACAAGCCGTTCAGCCAGCATTAAATGCAGTACCAGAGGTACAGCACAATTCCTAATAAGTGTCCGGATGTAGCCCATCGACATAAACTGTTATCAAGACAAAATTATGCGTATCAGCAACCCGTAGCAGGAAGCCAAATGCGGGCAAGGCAATTACCGAGGCCTATGACGAACATATTCATAGCTTGTAACGAATCTTCGGACGCTTTGCTGTGCACTTCCAACAGCAAATCACCTGGTCCCTTGTGCAACTGATTACGCTTTCGAGCTATCTCTGTGCTGTGCGGTTTGCCGATGTCTCTCCACTCTAGGAAGCAAAAGTCTCGCTTAACTTCAACTCCTGAAACGCCATTAGACACCCGACCCAAACGAACTCCCTGTTGCGTTGCTGCTGATGGGGTCCAGCTCTTGTTCCGGGAACTCGGGATCGTTCAAGTCGTCCGAAGTGACAGAGGTTTGGCTAACGTCGTTCCGATTTTCAAAATGTGTTCACGCATTTCGTATGCAAATCACAGGGAGATTAGCTTGGTTCCTGTTGAGTCGAATTTGTTTGCAGTCATTGTACTTCGGAGACTGGATGAAAGGTATGACCAATATATCCATCAGGTGCATGCTGGGTTTCCTCATGACCGTGGTTGAACTGATCACCTCTTCACGCTGTGCCAGATGCCTGAACTCTGCCACTTTTGTACACGGCCAACAATTATTGTCTTTTGGGACGTCAGAGTAGTCTTTGATTCGGTTGACAAGAGGTGTACTTTAGGATTGTCTATCGACTAGGACTGTACCCGAACAGTACATTGACATATTGGAAGCAATTCATAGTCAGACGTCGAGCCGGGTGAGAGCGTATGTGAGCATATCGCCAATCTTTCGCATCTCAAGAGGATGGAGACAAAGGCGTTCAGCCTCCCCTTGCAAATGAGCTTTGTAGTAGACGATATCCCTAAATGTGCCCTGACAGGCTGCGAACATGATGAAATGGGAGAGCCATCACACGTTCGACTTCCAGATATGGAGTATGTATATAATATTGATCTAATCTGCCATGGTTCACAGGGATCCCGGAACAATGCAAACAGAATATGGGTTCCAGTTTGTCGGTTTGGTATGCCTTCTACACATTCTAATTACGAGGTGATGTTGCAAGATTGGTAGAACTCCGTGACGGTTCTCACTGTAGTGGTGGCCTGCCGGACGTGGTTGAGAAATTCACATACCCTGGGAACTGCATTAGTCATGGTAGAATGTCCGTATGGCTAAGGCTCCGATGGCGTTGGCCAACCTACACCATATGTGACGTCGGCACAACGTCAGTCTCTCGGTGAACGACTGAGTCAATTGTGCTAGTACAAGGGTAGTCCTATTGAAGGAATGCGAACGCTGGTCCATCCGTGCGGAAGATGCCCACAGAATGCCTATTTTCGACCATCGGCCGTTGCGGCATGTGGTGGGAACACCGCATCAGGAATGACGAAGTTCACCGACGTGTTCTTCCCAAACTGTTTATCAATTCACCGACGTGTCTTCGGGACAAGAAGACTCTATCGTTCCGTGAACACAATGAACTTGTCTCACAGGTATTGTTGGCTTGGCCCCAGCTTACGAGCGCCAGGTCACCGTTGGCCATTCGGTGTCTTGTTTGCGAGTGGTTGCTTGAGCTGGAAGTGGCCACCTAGTAACCAGCGTACGTCACGGACTGTAGGAAAGGAGGCAATGACAGTGAATTTTTGTTTCAGTAGAGCGTCGACGGTTGCTTGCCTCGGGACCAAAGGACAGCATGCACCTTCTGTTGAGGACGTTGTCTGATATTGCGAGGAACAGAAGTCGATAGCGCTCGTGTTGTGAATCTGTGAATCTTGGTGTAATTTTCCATTTCCAAAACATTTTTATGTTTCTCCACCTTACACGTCATCTTCATTTTTCCTTATGTTGCCGCGTGTTTGTCACCTCGTGTGATTTTATCGTCATATACATGTACAACCATTACATTGTGAAAACAGAATCAATACAAATGCGCACTAATTATTTTGAATGAGAAGTGCTTTTAGAATGAGCGAGCGTCACAGACTAATATGCACGTTAGAGTATGAGCATCTGCCAAGTTATATAAGGCTATGACAGGTGCACGAATTCTAAGATAGACACTTAGCTAATTGTGCTTCAGATGAACGCGAAACGGAAGGGAATAAACGCACATTTACACAAGTGAACTCGAGAACTGAGTGTTTAATGGAGAATGCAAAGTCACTAAGACGAACGTGCTACTGATGTAGAGAGAACGGTGAGTTAATAAGAGGACGTTTAGCATAAATTCAAATAGGAGAGAAACTAAATATAAAACGGTGGTTTGCACTGAGGGATTTTGACATCACCTGATGGTCAGTCATAAAATATCTTCGCTAACTTAAATGACAATCCGATCAATGGAAGTATCGATGTGTAGCCGAGAACCTGATTCGTGCTACACAGCCGAACAATTCACAATGGTCCTGATATTGTTGATTGCCCAACGCTACTCCGGATGTAATTTGGCCAGAAGAGGACAACGTAACGAATGCTTTTTTTATTCTGCAAAAGCAAAGCAAGTTGGTTGGAGAAGCGAACAGTTGAACATTAGTGAGATTACTGATAGAGAGGAGACCTACCGCCATGAACAACCATGACGAAAACCCATTTTTCGGTGTGTCTGGCAGGGTGGACGATTTCCGAAGTGTGTGGATCGGAACAGTCTACATTCAAATCTATAGGGTGGGAAGTACATGATAACAAGGAAGCATGTCAAACATTGATTGTAACTATATGTACATCGCCAAGCCTCAGGTGAAATATGAAAGAACAAGCAGAGTATGATATGCACTCGAGTTAGTTGGGGAATGAGATGAATTTTTACCTAGACTTCAGTTGCAGTCTTTGAACTACGAATGTGTTATCATTGGACATAGTGAGTGGCATTCGAACCGAAGAGAGTCAAGATGCAAAAAGTCACATGTAATTAGACGTAATGGTCTGTGATTTGAAAGTGATCTGTAGAAAAGGGAACATCGACAAATGATAAGGAAAATGCACAGGAAAAGGTATTCAAAAAGCACGTTGTAAAGTAGCACGACCCCTTGGTTGATTCTTCGAGTAAAGCGAATTTAAAAGAAATCGTAAGATTTCGGTAGATGAAACGAACTTGCAGGTTGGAAAGCAGAACAGTAGACGTCCATAACGAAATGAAGAGAGAACTAATTCCATCTAATCTGGAAGATAACCAGGCCGTTACATTTTGAAAACAGCTGTCAACCACGCTAATGCCTGCATAGATCGAGTTTGTGATAAGGGTACGGTGAAGCTGTGTAAGTGAACACAGTTTAATTTCACGCCACTTCAGAATGGCTTGAGAGTGTTATGTATAAAGCAAACACAAAAATGCATAAGCAAGTACATAAAAACAGGGTGAACGATCTGGTAGACAAATTGACATAAGTCCTGAGTGGTTTTCTAGGCTATGAACACGCTACGTGCTTACGGGTTGCTCGGATCTTCAAAGAAGTCGGAATTCATTACGGACCATTGGAATGAAACGGGACTTATTCCAGAAAAACATTGAGTTCGAACAATCACTATCAGTATCCGCAACGGAAAATCACATAAAAGAGGTGCAAATGAAAACAGCAGGATGTTCGCCTCATTTGGTTAGTTGGTCTTATCTCGAAGACAAATCAGCTAAACAACGGCAATATTCACATCAGTGAATCCGATTGGTGACCACATCCCATGACATGCAAGGCTAAAGAATGTGTGAGTAATGGGACATTAAGTTGTGATGGATGAACAAGTCAGAGACGAGATTATTCCGAGACTCAGAAGGACACCTCAACACCGCCATGGGATACCGTTAAGGCCCACATACACGTTGCAGTCTGGTTTTGATGGGCTAAAACCCACAGTAGATGGATCACCGACAACAAGAGGGATTGGATGGCCTACCACTGAGGGAAATCGGTTCAGAAGGACGAGATATCCTAAGTAGAAAGCTACGACAAAAAAAACGATCAAACATATGGAGCTGAACAGAAATCGGTTAAATGAAAACCTCGCTGTGGCGTGGGCTAGAACGTAGGTTCTCAGACGCGTGCATACGATCGACGGATGTACACGCATATTGAACAAATGAAAATATTGCCATAGTTAACGACTCATCGCCACAATCTGTCCGCTTCGCATTTTATGGCAATCGGTTGTGACGCCTAAAATTTAGTGCACTATACGGGTGACACTCAGTACATGGTTCGTTCAGGTAGGTCTAAGCAGACTTAAAGATCGAACGATGTAACTCGCTCAATTTTCGTTAATAACCATCAGTGCCTTAGCACTGATATATCGAATCCGTTACCAAGACAAGCGGAAAAACAATCGGGATATAGAGGATGTGAAAAAAAAGATCAATTAAAGACCGCCGTGCCTTTTTTTAAACACAAAAAAGACAGCGATTAAACACGTGCGTCTACTCTTTTGGGTTCCAGATACGAAGCCAACAGAGACGCATACTGATGGTTGGGAACAGTGGTGGTGTTGTTTGCGGCTCGGGTTGATGGTTTTGGTATTGATATGTACGCCTGGTGATGAAACGTTTGCAATCTAAATGCCAAGCTCGGCGTACATATCAATACCAGAGACGCATACTACTTTTTTTTTCAAAAATTCCACCAACACCGATTCCAAAGGGAATGTAACAGAATGAACAAAATATTGTACAGTTTACCCTATTCATGGTAGCCAGAAAACACGCACTGACGTTGGATTAAGAGCCAGAGAACAACCTACGGTTGTGACTGATAATAGGTAGTTTAATAACCACAGATGATAATGCATTACACGAAGCCAAGCGTTCGCTTGTTAACAGTGGAACTGTAGAAATTTATAAGGGATCGAACAATGACGGAGTTGTCAAAAGATAGGAACAAAATCCACTGTCGCTCACCTTCCTCGCCATCAAGTAGGTTCAATCCATCCACAGCTGAAGTTACTGCGGACAAATAGGGTGTCTGTCCGGTCACGTGACTCCGGCAGGAAAAAAAAGACATTGCGTCATCGTCTGAATCAAGGCAAGAAAGTGGCAAAGTAACTGGTTGTTTTTAGACAATTCGAAGAAAGGAGCAGCGTTCATACAAAGAATCGAGCAAGCTTATGGATGAATGGATGGAAAATAGTTAGATGGTCCAATAATGGGGGCGCCGCGACGGAAACGCAAATTTGCACTAAATAAGACACTCCAGCGCAGCACATGCGTGTACACACGAGCCAGCGGACTTACCGGTTTCGAAATGCTCACAGTCCACGGTACCCGAACCGCCGTTTTCCAGTCTTTTAAATGTTCGCCACATTTCTTGCTCTGTCAAATAAATCACGAGTATCACCGGGTTAGAAAGCACGTGATGACCGTTCAAATTAGCTCAAGAATCCACAGCAAACAGAGTAATCGGTAAATATGGTTACGGAGTTATTGAACGGAAAATACAATTTCCGTTTCGTCATGAGGTTAGCTAACCACAAAAATATATCGGGTTAGAATACTGCACCAAATGGAGCTGAACCCAAACAAAAACGAAAATATTGCCGAATGGTGAAGCAAATCACGTAGTCGCGATTCGGATTAGAACGAAGTGAGTATGTCGACGAGTCTCCAGAATAAAATACTGCTTGCTAGCGAACGATAAAATGATCACGGAATTCGTGATGGAAACCAGGTTTATTTAAAAGCTAAGTGACAAAGTAGGCAGTCAATGAAGAACAACCATGGGTCACTATGAATTTCTCGAACAAACAATCAATGAGCGTCAGAGTTGTGATGTAATAATGGCATAAACGGTCATAGAAAGCCACAAGTTCTTTAGCGGTCCAACGGAGACGCACCTTCGCTATCCTCTAGCGCATGCCTCCTGTTGTCGCAGATGAGTGAAACATCATCTCGTGAGCACCGAAGTAACGTCTGATAAAAAGATAGGAATCAGGCTGATTACAAAGACAGACAGATGTTCAGTTGAAAGTGTGTGTGTGTGTTTAGATCATCCGAATGAAAGGGTACGGGACCATAACAGCATCATCGAAAATATGGAACAAAAGGAATGAGAAAATGTGAGCATTTCGTTGAGGTTTATATAGACAGTCTTACTCTTTAAAAAGAAGCACTCCTGTTCAGTTGGATTGGAGTGTTATTTACGGGGGTAAACGCTGGATTGTGCAATATCCAAGAATTTGTTGTCCGTTTCCTACCTTTAGGCCCGAACCGCTTGTGGGCAACAAGACTGCTTACCTCAATATGTGGTCGTTTATTGACGTACAAAGATTGCGTAACACTCCACAGAATTTGGTAAATGAGGGTCACTCGATGGTATATTCCTTCGACAGAGTTAACAACACTCAGGAATACTAGAGGCGACTTTGAAGAGACCCTATTGGCAATCATGAGCTCACAACTTTGACGTACATTTTTTACAAAATAACGTATTCCTGTCAAGTGTATCACACTCACATTGGGCGGGTTTAAAAAGTCAACTGCTCTCCTCCAAAAAGAAATACCCCTCCCCACCAAAGTAACATTCTTGTGCTCCCTGAAGGTACTTTCCGTTAGGCAATACTGTACATACAACACTATAGAATAAGAAACATCGGTATTCTACAAAGTTGGTCCAAAAATGGGATTGAAATAGCTCAACGCTCAGCATATCTCACATTGGGCTGTAAGTTTCACGTTGGTATGTAACACCAACAGGAGGCACTAGGGACATAAAACTAATCAGAAGTATATAGCCCTGGCCGAACAGAAGGTTGGACTCTGCCCCTCATGCGTAAGAAACGAACATGTCGACTAGGACGTATAACTGAAATATCACGAACACACGTGATGATTCGATAAAAAAACAGCAACTCTAAAGCTCAAGCTCCAAAGCTTTTGTTAGGAGTGAACTACAACTAAAAATACACTCCAGTTTAATGCAGTCATTCGGGGTGGACTAGTGAGAAGCTAATGTAAAATGTAAGTATACACATTCAAACATATAGCAAGTCGTGTTCCCGACTGCTTAGAATTTAACTATCACATTTACCGGTTCAGACGAGTTCGTTCGAATACCTATCATACGAGATGAATTGACGAGTGCGTCGGTGGACTGAAGATTATCGATAGGTTCGATCGCAGTTTCGCTCTCCTGATAGCCGGTCATTTTGCTAGCCAATGCCCTCGCAGTCTCCGCCTCCAGTCGCCGGATTTCTTCGATTGTCAAACCGTACCACTCGTCTTGCCACGTCCATACCTGTCGGTGAGCCCGTACCATGGTCTTTCGTAGGGCTAGATCAAACAGTAAAACATGTAGTAAGAGTAACAGGCATACATGCCTGCATGTTTTACGTATTATGGACGTTACTATAACTCAAATCACTAAGGGGAGGGATTGATTTATTAAAACAATAGTACACGACTGGATGAAGATTGAAAGATTGGACCTCATTTAATGATCGCTTGCGACCTCTTCGGTGCAGTAGACCTAGTTCTCCAAAGTTGATTTGAGTGCACACATCCACGGACAAACGTGTAATGATGCCGCGTTTTGGAGCTACTTTCGTCAGTAAACAGTCCAGCGTAATAATTTATCCGCAATCTACCATCCCATGGCACTGCCCACAATACCAGCAGAAAATCTGTCGAGTTTACTGTAAAGGTGCTCGCGATCATGCTACTGATCGCAATAAGTCTGCTGAGATACGTCATAAATGGTGGATGTTTCCAAAACATGAATTAGAAAATGAAAATTAAGCCACAACGGGATGCGATTCCTCATAAAGCCTCTATGTGTAAACCTCGGACTTTCGACAACAGGATGACTATATAATACAAAGAACTAACCAATTGAAGAGTGGAAATAAAGCGGCAACCACATAACGGTTTCTTTGCGGTTCTCGCTATCCAATTTCAATGGCTCCATTTGTTTAACAAAAACAGTGATTAGTTGCCAATAGCACTGAAACCACTTGGTCGATTACGACTGGATGATGATCATGAGAATGTCCGATAAATGAGTCAAAGCCGAGCCGGCATCTCCGCGGATTATACCATTAAAGGGGCATTGATGTGACATCGACGGAGAAAAAAGAAAACTGGTATTTAGACGGAGGTGGTTGAGTCCATGAGAGACAGCACTGTTATTGTACAGATCGAAAGTGCTCACAAATTGAAGTGTAGCTTGAATTAAGCGTTTCGACAAGGAATATGTCGCGTAAATACGACGAAAATCCCTCGCCGGTATGTCGCGGGATAGGAAAGCTATTTTACGTTAATCACTGCGAAGTAAACCGAACGCCATGTTTCCTGAGCTCGGCACTGATCTACTGTGATGTTTAGCAACGAGAAAAATCAAGTTAGGAAGACTAGACACACTGAGATTCTACTGGCAGAAGGATTGGTGGTAATTTATCTTTGTTGGTTTGGACATATTTACAATCGGCGATTTGAACTGACAGGTAATCATAGATGGAAATCAAAATGTATAGACACACCAGAAGGTTTCCTGATACAACTGCGTCATAAATGAAACAGACTGTCTTTTAACAATATAATGCAGCAAGATACACAAAAAATAACCAAGCGTACGCCGTTACTATGCGGAATTCGATGCATCGAGTGGACAACGAACAGTAACAATCTCGACTCAATTGTGGAACTATCACTTTGACAAGTGTACACGAATGCAGTGTAAGATTTACTCGTATGATGAACTGAAACAATACAGACCTCGCTATCAATGAGCAATTGACCAGTAGTACGCCAGATGTCAATGATGAAATTTTTAAACAACATATAAGCATATCTTTCGGGATTCTTCTGAAGAATCACAATTTCCGATGCCGATATGCTACTACTGCAGCACTTTTGGCACAATTGCTACCGAAACTATGTCAGTAAGCTTATGCTAGAACATTTCTAAATACAGTGGGAGTTACCCATCCTGAACGATGATGCGAAAAATTAGCTGTTAAAAGAGGTAGCCCCCAAAAGTAAGCTGTCGGTTTTATATCTGGGCTTGCAACCATTAAACAGTGGTCTTGAATGTAAATGACGGCTGGTGAGGATAAGTTCGTATTCTGTTTTGGAAGCTTGACAAAACATTAAATCCACTTGTAAAACTCCCTCTTCAGCTGTACAGTGGTGTAAGGGTTCTAAGTGAGGGATATCTGATAAGCGAAACTGGCAATGTCACCGATAGCGCAGGAACCAGAAATAGACGCTCGTTAAAGTTCGTTAGATCGTGTTACCACAAGAATACCATGCATATAGTGAACATATAAGACCAGACAAAATGAAAACAAGGCAGCAGTTACAGATTTCGCTATCTTGCTTTATCATATCAATTTACTTTACATAGAACTCAGTTAAGCAACAACATTCACGGTACGATGAGCCGAATTCGGGGGAGAGACGCGATCTAAATAGGTTAGCCTACCAGAAGTTGTCCTCATTCCCCAATGTGACGTTTGTTGTGCCTTCTTGTCTTTGAATCCTCACAGTATGCGGCGTCAAGTTACCAGCTCACATCTACAGTGTTCCCCACGAATCTACTTTGCACAGGAACATGTGTTACCTACACAGTTGCATCCAGTTAACGATTACGAAAACAGTCAAACCTATCGAAGCTACAATCAGGAAGGCACTATCACGTGTTCCCGTTTTAACTCCCTCAGGTGGTATCATGATGGGCAGTATTCAAACTGACAGGATGAAAGTTAACACACCAGTCAGTCAGGAATAAAAACATAAACATGAATGGTGTCATGTTGATGTTACAGTGGATGAGATGTGCCTGAAGGAGGAAGGCGAACAACAAACCACAGTGATGCTAGCCCGATCAGATGTTGGTTGGGTGTAAGTTAGATGATGAACACCAAGAAACGACAAAAATGAGAGAATATCTCACAAAACGGCGCGCAGCACTCAGCTCTTGAATGTTTAACCGGTAACTGACGATTTCAACTACACGTCGGACAACATACGGGAGAACTTATCAAATCTATTAACTCGCTGACACAAACTGGAATCTTGGCAGATTGTAGCACACAAATATGCATGCTCAGTCTTGAAGTTGACTAGACCGTATTGTGGCTTCAGTCACAGAAAGTCTGAAAATGATGAGAATGAAGAAAACAAAACTAGCCTGCAATCTTCTAGATACAAGCAGGGCGCTGAATGCAGTAAGCTGTAATGCCAGATGGCGGTTCCAACTGGCATATAAGGCGCTCCCGAAATTTGCACCTTCGGCCTGATGATGAAGTAAAAATATGAATTAGCAAATGTTCCACTGTCTTCTATATCGAATCCACCAAGAGAAATCGGACCAAAGTCTACGAAAATCTCTGTACAGAATGTGAAAAGGTGGACACTGATGCTTTCCACTTTTACACTCCGAAGTATCTATATATGGGCTAGATACTGCCCAAAAACAGATAGAAACAGGTGCGACAACCGACCGGAAACCTGTGAACGAGCAAAAGGTAATCGTGCATTGGTACTTTTGGGATGCAGCTGTAAAGAATACCTTTCAACTGAACCACATGTTACACCAGTCGGAGCCCAGAACAAGAATAAAATCCACCAGTTCGAAGACCGAGATGACGAGCGTCAGAAATAGGCAGCTGAGCAGTCACCGCAATTCATTAACGTACTTAACTCTTTTATATACCCACAGCTCGATACATGATTGACGTAGATGAGTGCGAGTAATTGTTAGCAAGGCAGAATGACATTCCAGTCGTCAGTTAATTGGTCAATGCGAACTCGAACCCACGTGCTGAGGTGATTTTAACCGATCTTTTGGGTAAGTGTACGTGGCTGTGTAGGTAACAGACTGTTTACTGTACTCGGAAGACGGTTGGGTCCTCGGTTCATTAATTTCATATCCATATGCATTTTCCTTTAATCCACTCTCCCTCCGCTCCACTCCAAATGATGAAAACAACCTTGTTCTACTGCATACCATTCCATCGATGGAATTTAGGAAACAAGCCGCCTCGCATCGGACTGACCAATATAACAGGTATATCTTTTAAAATGTCACCTTCTCGGTTATCGCTTTCGGCTACCTAGGAAAAGTTGTTAATCCACACTGATTCGCATCATCCGTGCAAAGATAGTCATAGTAACACAGTTACTTGCTTCCGTCCGATCCACCCATCAAATAAACATGTGATTGGTTTATGCGTTACGAACGTTGAAAAATTGATTCATCGTGGTGGTTCCACCAAAAACAACTCACCGCTATCGTGAATGAACTGTTCCACCCGTTTCTGCATTCCCCAATATCGAAATTCAACCCGACAAAGTTTGTACGCACACATTATACGTTTGGGCAGTGGGCTGAGGGGGCTTGTCGGCACTTTACCGTCCGGTGTACGGGTTGGAGGAGTCGTGTGGGTTTCATGTGTTACTGACTGCGCATGAGCAAAGGTTTCGCGCCAATTCGCAGACAGAGGTCCCCGCCCGGTAGCCTTGGATACATACAAGTTCGGGTCCTCCTCCGGCTTATATTCGGCTCGCGAAACAGAATCTTGAACGATGTCAATATAATCTGTTATAGTGTAAAGAGACGAAAAAACGAGATAAAGCGTAAACATGACAGCGCACACGATATACTATGCACACATGCAGCCTTGTTGCTAGTGATTCACTCAAGTGTTAAATATTAACATACGCAGTCTATGTAGCTCACGTAGAACAAACGCACATGATTGCTTGCTAGATTGGTTACCACGAGGATAAAATAATCGTGAAGCATACACAAAAGTGAGGGAGTTAGTAAAACTGACGTTAGATGGATATGTACCCACGTCCGGGTTCATTTTGAACCTAGAAAGTGGATCACGCAGTCAGAAGTGAATGCACAGGATCTTCCGAAAATGTTTATGAACGTCTTTTGCAGCAACCACTTTCGGTTGAAAGTAAGATTGTGTCATGAGTTTCACATTATGGTGGAATGTGGTCGTAAGTGAACCCGTATCCGATGGCCCACATATAACTCGTCTTAGTGTATCAGCTGATTTGGCAGACAAAATGTTACCAGATGTTTACCGTTGTTCTGTGGTCAGACAGCTGTGATTAGCTGAGAAGAACAATGGTGGCTTTAATGGAAGAACTGTCTGGATTGACACCGCTTCACACTGTGAACGCCTGGTGTGATTTTGGCACAGATGCACAGGTGGAGTACACATATAAGTAAGTCGAGACATCTTAGACGAGAGAGCATTGAAAAGAGCCGTTTCCGTTACTGAAAGAAACCTCGTGATAATGTTGTTAGAAAAAAGCGGAGAACAATGATCATAGGTGATTAGGTAGGATCTCCACTCGCCCCTGCACGGTCTCACACCCACCCACTATCCTGGCTTCCTTTTCCTCCGGATTCAGTCTGAAAACATCATCTTGGTCCCCGGCATCATCAAAGTAGTAAGTCTCAATGTCCAGAGTCAGTTTGTCCACAAAGGGTACTTTGTAGACAGTTCGTGTGTACGGATACGCGTTCCAGGCCTCCTCTTCCACACGCAATGCAGATGGGGGTAGGATATTGCGTAGCCAAGCTAGAGCGCACGAAATCGGTAAAAAAGATGGGTTAGGTATACAGCATGAGGAAAAATGAAGAGAACACCATAACGTGGCACTACAAGACAAGATAAAGGAATAGAGCAAATATAAGCACAACCATTGAAAATGAGGTTTCAAACAGCTAAGACAGCAATAATAACTAGCAAAATCAAATACAAACAACCTATGGTACGAAAATAGTCGCAAAGCTCTTGCAAAATAACATTCAGTATTGATTGTGGCGTAGCTACTTCATGGTGGAATCTGAAACACAAACATGAACATCTGTCTGCCCGGTACTATACCTGTTTGTACTGAATAATGCATTGCTATCAGCGTGGAAAGTTGGTAATACACGTCCGCGATGAGATTTACCAAGTTAAGTGTAGTAACCCTAGAAAATATCACGGTGGCTATTTTTCGTGTTAAACTAAACGAGATTATTACATGACATTATATCCATTTGGTTTCAGTATGCTAATGAAAAGCGTCACACAAATAACGGCGACGAAGTCACTTACACATGTGATCTCAGACAGGAAGTCCGTATAGATGCCCTTCATCTATTCAGCATCAAGATCACAACGTATCATTTCAGCAAGCTTCCCATAAATGAAAGGAAATGGGTTAGACTAGGATTATTCTCAAATTATCCCTGTTGAGGATTTCATCAAATACCATCATGGATTCGCGAACCCTAGCGCAACCGTACACTTGACGAACTGATAAGTCTTGGGGAGCAAGTGGAGAAGCAACAGACTTGCGACATGGGAAATTGTTTAACAGTTTAAGCAACCGGCTGATTGGTGGTGCTGAACGCACTGAGGTGTTAATGCGCGCTGTCTTAATCATTCGGAATGGCTCAGTTACCCACATTCGCGACTAAAATACATTCAAGGACTGCATATTGCTAGCCGTCTTGCCATGTATAACATATCCATTCAAGATTCGTGCCGGTAGAAATTTATTACGGCCACGTCTCCTGAGGTTCCAAATCCAAAGAAATCCAAAAGTTGGAATATTGCTTCTTTAAACCGGCCAAACGTTACACCTCGTGGGAGACTGAGAATAACATGAAAGTTAATTCGCTTCCAAATTATCGAATTGTCAATGCAGCTCCCAGAAAGTAACGTATGTAAGCTCCCAAGCTGGCATGTGCTCATAGATAGTTAACGTTTCCTAAAAAGTGTATATCTTACACACGACACTTACACGACTCAACAATGGTGAGACACATCGAATAAAATGAGGTGAATGAATCAACATTGTGAGTTATGCATTGCAAGGGGCACTGGTGGACTGGCGAAACGAAGGTGGGAAAATTGTGAGGGAGTTATATGTGAATAGTAGATAACTCTAAAATATCAACGGAACGTTTTAAGAGCCTTCAGCAGACATTACACAACTGTCCAATATATCTCGTTGGAGGAGTCTCTGAGTGGTGTACGAAACACCCGACAATAGGTATTGTGGGGTATCACAATAATGCCGAGGAAGAGCTACTCCAGGAATACAGCGAAGATGCTGTGGACTGAACTACTGCTTATGCAACGTACTTATCATCTCTCATATTGTAGCGAGAAGACGTCCAATAAAGCACAATCTTTATTGTCCAGATCGCCAGTCACATGCAACGCGCGCTCTCTCGTTTATGAGTCATAATTCCAACCCGCAGCACCCCCCGGTTTCCGTTCACACGTCGTGTGCACTTCTGACCGGTTTACGTGTGTGATCGGCGCCTTCTATCGGGGGGTTTTCCGCTTGCCATTCCTCGTCTGTTTGTCTGATTTCGTTGCGCGATGGCTCGTCCGGTTGCTCGTGTTGTCCGCCATCCACCCAATGTTGGCCTTGACCGTATTCCAACATCGTGTCGAGATGTTCCTCTAAATGTTGGAAAAACCACGCCTCCGATCTGGCCGTC
>QNGE01000194.1:71281-96590 GCA_008508345.1 Paragonimus westermani
GGCGAGGCAGGGCAGGCGAAATACGACAGACGGCCAGATCGGAGGCGTGGTTTTTCCAACATTTAGAGGAACATCTCGACACGATGTTGGAATACGGTCAAGGCCAACATTGGGTGGATGGCGGACAACACGAGCAACCGGACGAGCCATCGCGCAACGAAATCAGACAAACAGACGAGGAATGGCAAGCGGAAAACCCCCCGATAGAAGGCGCCGATCACACACGTAAACCGGTCAGAAGTGCACACGACGTGTGAACGGAAACCGGGGGGTGCTGCGGGTTGGAATTATGACTCATAAACGAGAGAGCGCGCGTTGCATGTGACTGGCGATCTGGACAATAAAGATTGTGCTTTATTGGACGCCCTCTCGCTACCCTACGACCTTCCAATTTGAGAATGTTTGTAGGTCGCTATGCCTCACATAAATATCTTACAATTTCCTCATTGTCACACACGTTGTTAGAGCGGAACAAAGTTGTTTTTAGCACTTGTCCTTTGGTTTGTCTTGGGGGCAATTAACGGTGAAAGTCGAGTCACCTTCGTGGACCAAGATTTCCCGTGCTAATTATTACCAGGAGAACCCGATTTCTATTAACCACACTGCTATACCGTGAATAATCTAGCGTATTCCGTCGAGGGTTTGCAATGCATCCTTATTGTATGGTTTAACCATCTAAGTCTGTGCGAAAATAAGGATTGAACAAAATAACTCGATTGGCAATCAATACCAAATACCCGCTTCCTAATCTCTTCGTTGTTTGCTCGGTGGTAACACCTGATAAGAGCGACCAAATGCAAATATCCGTCATCAAATACGTAAAGACGGTTCACGTCTTCAACTCTGAACGACCATTTTTCACTGTTGTGACGTAATATAGCCCTCACTGTCGCCTTACATGTACGACCCATAAACATCAGAGATGTGAATCTGAGAATACCGTCCCAGCCTACGAGACACCTGCATCGATTTTACTCCCAACACTTCCATCGCGGTTGATGTAACGTGTAAAATCCACAAACTGGACAACAACGGCCACAGCTTCACTATACAACACTGAATTTACGCAATCACGGGAGGCTGTGAAATGCATTCCGAAATTTTCAGCAGACCGCAAAATAGCGTCCTGCTTTGTTTGTGTTGTTTGATAATTGTCAAACTACATCACGTCGACAGCTTAATCAAGACCAGTCAGTCTTCTACCAGGTAGGAGGTCCAAGTCCCATATTGTGAGTGCCACAGACAGTCTTCCATTA
Organism: Paragonimus westermani; assembly: GCA_008508345.1. Lineage (NCBI taxonomy): Eukaryota > Metazoa > Platyhelminthes > Trematoda > Plagiorchiida > Troglotrematidae > Paragonimus > Paragonimus westermani. The sequence continues at coordinate 72,538 of QNGE01000194.1, forward strand.
TTTCGTCTTTGACAAAACTGTACTAAAATGACGAAATTGAACGGCATTGACGAAATACGGCAATGCTCAGCCGACGGTATGTGTGACGCTGCTCCGGAATTTGACGAAGTGTAGAAATTTGTTCAGTACATCTTCACCCAAGGCGAGATCCTGCCTTCTCTTCCCTAACGCTTGCCTCGCGAGCTGCAGTGAGTCAACGATGTATATTGGATGCCAGATCCCTAGTAATGGCTGGGATCACACTAATTCCCCCATGGTTTTCGCAAGAGCCTCGAGCTCCCTTCTTCAATGTGGGAATTATTATCGAGTGTCTTCAACACAGAGGGATGGTCTCCGTCGTCTACCGAAATTGAAACAACGGAGTCAAGACCTCTACAAACTTCTCTCCACGTCACTTGAAAAGTGCTGCCACCAGATCATCTAGGTCAGCAGTCCTATCACGTTTGATAGTCGGAAGGCGACTGCGGCAACACAGTAGAAGCAGGAGGCCAGCTAATTTGACTTTCAAATTGTTCCACCCACCGCTCTAACACTCGGGTCTTATTGTAGATGAGTGTACCATTTGCCTCGTGGATAGCTTCGCAGATGGACAGTCGTGTGGGACCGGTAGCACGAACTAGCTTGGAGAGTCTGCCAGTGTTCTCAAAAGCGAAAGCGGTTTCCATTTCTTTAACTTTCTCCACTCACCAAGCCTTATGATCAGTCTTTAGGTTACGTTTCAGTTTCATATGGACATCTCTCACAAACTGGTTTTGTGAACTACCAGGAGGAATGTTCCGTCTGGCTACTACAAACTCCAGAGTTTTCTCCGAGATCATATGTTTGTTCAACCCACGAACCTCATGCCGCATGCTACAGCACCTGCTTCCCGGATGGCCTGTGTGATTTGGGTCAGGCATCTGTTAGGATCTTCAAAGCGAGAACAGTGAAGCCTGCTTTCTGAGCTGGTTTAGTGCTTATGCTTCGCCGACGACATAGCCAGTTTCTCAGCAGGCAGCCATCGTTGTCATTGGGGTCACTGCCCAGAAGAAGTAAGAACAAAACGATGAGGTTCCACCGCATGACCTGAATCCAAGTACATGCTCCAACAAAAACGATAATCATGAATGGAGCCCGAAGCTATGTGGTCTGTCTGAGACCAGGCCTGAGTCGGAGAAGGAGGGCACCAAATATAATAATGACGCGCACAATCCGCAAAACTGATGCTGGCTACAAATAGCCCGTACTCAACTCACAGCAGTAAGAGTCACCCGCCATTATCCGAGCGATTTGATGATATCCCAAACCTGCTACCCGCACGAGACTCGGCATTATCAAGGCGGCAGACCTGGGCGTTCATATCTGCGGCCAGTATGTCTATATGCGAACCATGTGTCGATCGAAAGGGATCGGCTAGAGCCGAGTAAAAAGCGTCCTTGACACCGAAGTCATTATCCAGTCAGTTGGAGCATAAGCAGACAAAACGGAAGGACTTCTGAAAGTTTCGCATTCAGAGCTGAACTTTTAGTCTTCGAAATGCAGCACACCTCTACATTCAACGAGTCTCACGTTCGTGCGAGAGCGGCCTGTTGACCTATTCGTTTTAGAGTGCGATCGTTGAAAGCCCTTATGTTGATTTGCATTGTAGGTCTAAGCAAGGGACGACGGAGTCCTGGGGCTTAGTGTTGATAGATGGGACTTACCGACACGATGTTACTACGGTTAGCTGTATCTGTTGTGGGACTGCAGAGTAATTACCATAAATGGAGGTCGGGAGGGATCTGAGAACTGAATTCGATGAGACATTTGAGGAGGGGTCGGCAGTGACATGCTTTTACCTACCCAGTCTGCTGTATGTACCAGATAGAGTGACCCGAGTTACTCTGCGAGATGGCCGATGCAGTAGGGAATTAACAGTATCGTGAGTAATCATGGTTGTATGTGGGCTGGGATACTGCCAGCACGCTCAGACCTAGACAGGAGAACGATTGGGCTTCTGAACCGAAACCGTTGGTGGAACAGCCTGTACTGCAAGGCAGTGTATCAGCTGTGGTTCGTCTGACTTTTACCTGTTGGCCCGCTTGATATGAGTGTCTGTCAGGGTGGTCGCCACACCGTCCAGTTTAGCCCAATGTTATCGAGATACACAAGCCGTTACACGGCGTCTAGGTCCACTGTCGTTGTGAGTAGAGTGCGTGAAATTGCACGATTGGAGTGCGGGTGGTGGGTGGTGAGATTACACGGTCGGTGACGCACTTGCTCGAGGCAGTATCACTGATTCATAGGCAGAAAAGATTTGCAGGTTGCGCAGCCAGCTGGACAATATAGATCGTGCTTCGCTGCTACTTTTTGCCACATTGGTGCCGTACTTTGAACACGTGATCAGGCTGCCGTGGGCAGGCCTGTTCGCGGAGGGAAACATGGAACAGTGGCTGTCAGAATTTGAGGCGAGTGCAACGTGCAACGGATTAAAAGTGGAAGCACGACTGTTGACAACACTGGAAACACTGCTAACCGGACGGGTAAGAATGTCCTTGTCTTGAGTAAGCAGAAACAGGCCACAAATTTGTAGTAAGAAACAGGCGATACTGGTTCAGGAAGTCATTGAGGTAGAAAACCCACAGCGAGCAATGCAGCGTTTCTGTGGAGCCGGGTTTGCGACAAGCACGACACTTATTACGGCAGTTGACTTTGGGTATGTCAGGAGCGGGCGAGAAAAAAGGAAGGAAAGATTGGTGAGGGAGCGGCTCATCCCGAATTTGTCGCCAGAATTGCAGGAGAAGGTTCCCACGGCCGATCCTTATGGAAACATACAGCTGGTCGGAATTGCGCAGCGCCTACCCTCATAGATGGAAGTCATCTAGCTAGCAGTCAGGGAGCTCGGGAAGGAAGTGAAGCAGCTGATGAATATAATGGAGTTTGAAGACGAATATGAAACCATGAGGGCGACAAGTTAGATGGGCACTTGGGCAGCCAAACCGTAGTCGTTGTTCTATCGGTAAGGAGATGGAATATTGCCTATCACTGCTGTAACAGAAGTTTTCCTTGTTTTCCAGTGGTACCGATTTGTCATCGAGGCTTCTCACAGATGAAATTGCTGATTAAGACAGCATAACAGATCGTGATAATAGTCACGAGGGTGCATGCGTCAATTAAAAGCAAGGAATTAAGATTACCCGTCAAGCCCGACAAATAGAACGTAATCGCGGTCGAGAGGACGGCGTCGAAGGTGCTCACGATTCAGAATATTGAAATTCAGACAGGCGGCGCCAGGCCACGATACGCAATGTTAGTAATTGGTAATGTGAAAGAGCCGATCTGCTATGTCGACCGAAGGCAAACGCAGACCTGAAGAGGAACGAGTTACGTACTGATGGTGATGCCGTGAAACTCTATCACGAAGAGACGAAGGAGCAATGCTGCAGCGTCGCTGCAAAATCTCTGTCAGAATGCCCGTTCCCAGCCATCAAGCAGTGTGTTGATGAGTTCCCTCATCTATTCTGTAACGCGAATGACCGGTACAGATTCTGTGTGCAGATGGAACATTCGAGAGACCTGTAGCCAGGCGCGGAATGCAAACCAATATACCGGGGAATACCATTCAAGTTGGTTTCAGAAGTGGAGGAGCAGCTGAAGGAGATGATAGAGAAGGGAATAATTCGACGGACAAGCAGTCCACTTTAGTTGCCAATCCTGTTGACTACAAAATCAGATGGAACCTACCGATTCGGTGTCGATTTCAGAGACCTCAGTCGAGTGACAATCAAAGGTGCGTTCTTGATGCCCAAAATGGAAGGGATGTTCGCACATCTGCACGAAGCCAAAATAACATACCTTATAAACTTGCGTCCCGGAAACTGGCAATCACCAATGGAACAGAAGCACAGAGCGAAAACCGCTTTTTGTGTGGACAGAGGGCAATACGAAATCCTTAAGATACTGCTAGGCTTCTACAACGCTTTAGCCACTTTCAAACGTTTCCTGCTTCACATTCTGGAGGATCGGGAAGGAGTTATCGTGTAACGGGACGACATCGTGATATTCTCCAGTACAGTGTCAGAACACACAGGAGAGCTGCGAGCAGCGAAACAACGAATCGACTCAACTGGCCTAAAATTGAGCAGCAGGCAAATAGGCTGCAGCTCAATCATTCGTTTAGTATATACGGTTGGTGACGGAAAAACTCAACCACTGCCAGAAAAGTTGACAGTCACCAAGGATTTTTTTGCATCACCAGCTGAAAGATATATTGCCTGTACATGCTGCCTCTTTCTGTGTTTACCGTTTCGCTTGTTCCTGTGGTACAAGCTACAGAGGCCGCACAACAAAGCGACTATTGAGACGCATGAGGGAGCATCATACGGCGTGGCTAGCTCCAGGATAGATAAAGGCAGGCTTGCTCACCAGCGGTCGTTGCGCATTTGGTTGAACCGAATCGTCGGATCAACCTGGTCGATTCGTTGGAACCTATCGAGTCTGTGGAGTGCAATCGAAGTGAGTCAAAGGTCGTTCACTAGCCATCGCAATCCGTATACACTCACCCCCGTTACGCTCACAAAAACGTCTGGTCAAAACATTGAACCTTCCGTGGCACTGTATCAATAGCCCAGATCAATTGGTTACGTGGAGGTACTGACTTTTTGAAAACGTTTACAACCCAAGTTACCGGTGTTACATAACCGGATTTCACGAGTTTGACTAACCTGACATTAATGATTACCATCCCTCACCCTATTGATGTACTAACCCCTGCGAACCCATACAAAATATGTTGTATTTAGCCTGATGATGAAGCACTGAAAACAAGCTTGTTTGCTACGCATCACTTCTCATGACTAAAGTGGGCATATTCACGGTACTTGATCAAGAATTTCCTAAGACCAAAATCGAAGCGGTAACTGAGGTCTTTTCTTGGAGTGGTTGGTTACGATTTAAAATTTAGGCCGAGGCTCTGTCAGAAATCATATCCGCCCTTCCGAATGCTGAAGAAGACGTTTGTCTGGACTGAAGACCTGAGGTGGTGTTCAACCAACTCAAGCACGAAATGGTCAACAATCGATGATGCCTGACGATCTTCAAACAGAATGAACCATTCACTCTACCAGTGGACAATAATGATATAGGAATCCGGGCAATCCTTTCAAAACCGTCGGGAACAGTTGGGTACGCCAGTTGAGAACTGAAAAAAAAGCAGACAGAAAGTATTCCACCACTGAGAAAGAATGCCTAACCATTCTAGTGGATCACAGAGAACGCGTGATTCGACTGGCACATGCAGGTATTCACTCACAGTGGGAACGCGTGTTCGATTTGTTGAGGGAGAGGGTATTTTAGCCCACGAAGTGAAAAGATGTGATCAATTTCATTCGAGCGTGCCAAACTGTCAACAGAATAGAGAAGCAATGACAACACTCACGATGCAATTCATCGTAAGAGAGCAAGCCGCGCACACACGGAGCATAGCTAATGTGGTCCACTCCCAACAAGCCCAGATGGAAATGGCTATTTAGTTGCAATGGTCGACCGTTTCCTACGTTGGGTGGAAGCCGTTTCAACGGCGGAACAAACGAGCGGAACGGCTGCGCACGCTTCAATGAAAAACATCCTAGCTTGCCCCGGAGTGCCACACAGAGTCAGCACGGACCACAGCTCGTGTTCTGAGGGGCGGCAATTTCATAGGTTGAAGAACTGACGGATTCAACTCTGAGGAACATCGCCATATCACACACAAACGAACGGGTTGACGGAATAGTTCAGCCGTACGAAGAAGGAATAGCAGAACAGTAGAGAAAATAAGTGAGAGGGAATACCAGACATATTGTTTGGACACCACACGACGAAGCATGCAACAACTCAGGGTTAGACATATGAGCTGACATACGGAAGGGAGCCCAGGATTTTCTTGGATGTCTGCGTCCGGAGACAGAGAGGGGACAATTAGCACCGCAAGGATGATGACATCTGGGACACTGTGCGGTTCGACTGATAACAGAAACACAGCGCCGAAATAAAGATATGACGTGAAGTGAGGCACATAAATGTCACCCGTTCAAGATCGAAGACCAATTGAAAGTAAAAGACTGTGGCCGACAGAAACATCCGGCCTGGTACTGACAAACTTAAAAGACGATGGAACGGACAACTTACCATTACGAACTACAGGAGTATGAGCTTTCAAACCAACCAAGGTCCTCATGGGTGATTAATCAATGGTGTACATCTGGAATCATGGCGCATTCGCGGCAAGTTCCTTAAAGAAGGGGTGTGTGTGATGGATGATCAAATCGGAGGCGCAAGTATTCCAGCATTCGATAGAATACCTTGACGGGGCGGTAAGGTATGTCCAAAATCCCACAGCAAATGAAGTGCGGAGCCGGACCAGTCGTCACCCAACGAAATCCGACAAACGGATGTGGAATGGCAGGTAAAAATCCCACGACAGTTATTAACCACACACACAAACGAGGCAGAAGTACACACAACGTGTGAATGGAAATCACCGTTGCGTTGTGAACTAGAGTGCCGATTCATAAACGCGAACGTGCGCGTGACGTCAGCACGCGCGAGTTTGACAATAAAGGTCGTGCTTTATTGGACGACTTCCTGTTACATTATACAGGGTGAGTCCGAAAAATATCTATCCTTTGCTGGGCTATCAGTGGCGCTGTCGTCATCCCAAGGTTCGTAGATGAAATTTGTTAATAAGATTCGGGTGCGATTAGATGGAAGGAATGCTGTTGAAGATGGATCCGATTGCACGAAGTGGTCCCCATGTGGAAGATCGTCTAATTGGCCTAGAGAGCAGTATATTTTATGAGACAGCCTGAGGAAAGTGTGAATGGTTGTCGCCGGAAGTATACTGTCTTGCATTAGGACGCCAAACTGTTGCTGATCAGATAAGTGTTGAGGGGGGTAAAAATGAGTGAACAGCTGAACAAAGAACTTGATGAGAAGAGAGAGACGTCAACCGAATGGAGCGTTTCACGGAGAATGTAATGCGGACGGAGTTCGGCTGTAGGGGAAGGTGATCAGTGGTCAACAGCAATGTTGAAAACACGGCCAGTAACTTCGCTAGAAGCGGGTTATGTTGAAACAGGTGTGGTGGTGGGGAGAAAGTGAGGATATTTTCACAAGACGGACTGACTCAGTGACATCAAGTTTGAAGGTTGGAAGGAATCAAACTCGATTGAGGACGGTGGCCGCACATCTCCAGACCGACAGGAATGGTACTCAAGTAGTTCGCGAACACAGAGAATTTCTAGTTATTGTTAACGAAAGCATTTCTCAACCAACATTCAGGCGTTGTTGCCGCGTCCCTTTTTCTCTATCTGTTAAAGTGTTGTATGCGGTTGAATCGGATTCAATGTTGGTGGCGATTACCTATGGTGCGGGTGAGGTTATGGTGCAGTCATCTCGTGCACATCAGACAAATCGAGCATACAAGCAGCTGTTGGTGGAACCATCCTGTTGAGCTGATGGGAATTCTGAAGCAACTACTGGATTGGGACGATGCTGTTGTGCGTGTTCGTCTTAGACTGTCGCTGGCACAAAAATCATACACTTATAAATACAAGATATTAACTGGCATTCGGATGAACGAAGTGTAAAGAACGCCTAAATGGAGGCACCAGTCAACAAATCACCTAGGTTAGTCGGCTAGGTGACCATACCGAACACTGGGGACAAATCACAGTGTTTTGAAAGAGCTGAGACGGAGGTAAATTGATATCACATGGATAAACTTTAAGAACAGGTGTCCCTCGATTTCATCTGGCCACTGTTAAGAAGCTGAATGTAAAGTGACTGAAAACTAACGCAAAGATCGTGAGCATCAATCAGAAGAGGTAGATCAAGTACTTTCCTCTGAGAACATTGGAATGCTGTTTTTCTTTGTTTTTGGCTATGTGGAAATCGAGGAAATGTTTGAAAAGAATTATCCCTTTACCATCAACCAGTGTCACGCTAACTTAACAGGTAGGCTGGACATCTTGGAGAAAGTTCCAGCTGGTCCCAACTAGACCGCACAGACAACGGGACCAGAATGGTCAGACGGTCCTCTGTTGGAAGCGGAAGTGGCTCTGGGGATTAAAGTAGGAATGGTGGAGACAGGTTGACAACAAAACTGATAACGCTTCCAAACGTTTTGGGAACCTGAAGAGGCACCTCGTGATCAAAGCCCATTAACAATAAGCTCTGTTTTCGAAAAGGGGACCCGAAGTTTACATGGCAATCACAGAGGCATCCATTTAATGTCTAGTGCATCCAAGTCATTCCCATGTCCTATATTATGTCGACTCAATAAACCCAGGGAAAGTCAAATATGTGAAGAACAGGAAGGATTCCTGTCCCATTTACGGTGCATCGACCACATGTTTTATTATACGATGGATCTTGCAGCCCTGGATTTTTACAGGTAACCGACGGTTGTAGCTTTTTTAAACCTAAAGGTTGCCCTCGATTAGGTTGCTCGTGATGTTCCCTGGGACTGTCACTTTCGCAGAGAAGTACATACAAATACACGAATTTTTTAAGACCTTTGCAAGTTCATCCTGTGAGCAGAGTGAGAGTTTATGTTCACTTGCCTGAGCTATTCATCGCAAAAAGTGATGTTCGTACACGGTTTCTGGTTTCGCCCTTCCTGATTAATTTTGTTATGGACGGCATTTTAGGGGACGCCCTTGAGGAATCCAGTGGGCTTGGTGTTGAGTTTCTTTTTGGCTGTAATTTGGCTGAAATGGAGTATGTAGATGTCACTGCCTTATTAAACCTGTCCGCTGAAGAAACAATGACTATGCTGAACGGAGTGTGTACTGCACCTTTAATGTGCAACGTGCTGCTTTAAGACTAGGGTGTTCCCAGCGCCATGCTCTCTATTGCAGGCAATGCACTTGAGGCTCACGATAGTTAGCTTGAAATATTGTACAAATCACTAAGAACAACAAAGGCATGTGTTAACTTGCCAACTTGTATCACCTGTGGCGTCTAATAGATCCCTGGTTGTTATTGAAAGGAAGGGTATGTAGTGATTGTGTGCGTTCTGCTTATCCCTACGGCTCCGAAGGATGACCTATTTATGGCAAAGATATAAACAGATTTGTCATGTTTGAAATAGTTCGCCCTATCAATTAGCCTACATTGAGTGAACGGGATAATCCAGTAGATAATGAGGCCGTTCTACAGCGTGTATTTCGGAACGTTCAGGGTACGCGAGTAATTTGTCAACTAATCAGGTTACACAGTTTACGATGGCTGTATGCTAGTTGAGTGCTTACCCAACTGAGTATTACTTACTGATGCCACCAACAGTTGGAAAAGCCGTGTGGTGGTCAAGCCACGACGTGATCACGAAACATGAAAACCCTGACCATTCACTTGCAGAAAGTGGGTCGGTGTCGTCTGCCCGGGTGAGGTCTTCGCCATTACGCAAATCTTTGCCCGAGACCGCAACGTACCACACTCAAAGACGTACCGGTACTCATGGTCTGATTTTTTCTCTTAGTCCTACTTCATTCGCCTTTAACCCTCTTCGTGAATGTTTCGTTCTAGGTTACTCCAAACCACTGTTGTGATTAGCGGCCGCTCCACCCACAGAAAGATTTGGCAAGGGTCATGAAAATTGTGAAGAAATGGATGGAAATGCAATGGAGGTCCCGAGGCGGGACTAGGGAGAACTGTAAGCAAGAAAGATATAACAATTATCGCCGCTTCAGTAACGCGCAAGCGGGATACGAGGTGTGCAGGTGTTCGGAGCTTAGGAGTCTTGGGTTCGTTCTTTGTACAATTAACACATCTGGACTATATTACCAGAGCCCTGCTCTGTCTATGACTCAATGGAAGGTGCTGGTGTTCGACTGGGTAAAATCGTCTCATCGAGATGTATAATTAAGTACGGTAGGAAATATGGATCCGGGATCCAGTCAAATGTTACTCGTCGTGATTGGTGTGCAAACGGCGGACGGTATGGGATGGGTGAGTGAGCTGTCTGTGAAGATGCGTGAGAAAACTGTCGCGTGCCGAAGTGTGCCGGCTGATCACAAAGGTGCCTAAATGCTGAGGAGATATCACGTAAATTAGTTGCGGTTCTAGTGTTAGCTTCGTCGACGGAGTCAGTAGGCCTGGTCTTCAATTTACCAGGCTTAGTTTTTGCGTCCAGATATACTTGATGTTTCAAATGATCTGCATTTGGAATGCCAACGTTTAATGAAGTTAAAATATACTTTAAAATAATCAGCATAATAATGCAGCAGAGACGAGTGTAAGGTGCACTGATAGGGGGATTGTCACATAAGCTGGCGGGTTTCAAGGGGTACAGTTGACGGTTATCAAGGTCACTGGAAATACACAAATCGAGAGAACATTGTTATGGCTTTTCTAATGCGTGTTTAATTCACTTATCGTGTGCCTAATTGCTCGACTGACGAAAAAACGCACACCGTGATAGTCTTTGCAGTCGCGTTTGTGACTTTCTTCATTGACTCAGCGAGAGAAAAAAGGAAATTAAATAGATTTTCATCACTATGACGTGTGCCGTTCTCAGTCATTTTACCGAGGAAAGTGGACACTGTGGTATGCATGGTAAAGGCATCTCCAAGCTGTTGGGGCGAGGCGCAAGTGTCAAACGGAATTCACTTCTGATTGTCCTGGCTTAATTCTGACCTAATAGTAAGCCTAAGATCAATTAGCTAATGATAAACGGAATTGCCTGGTGACGATGAGGTGCACAATTCAATTGACTAGGATATGAGTAAGGCATAAGTGGTGATGGATAAAGTCGAGTTACTTCACAAGACAAACCTCATTACAATCGAAACCTGTACTCATCGCAGTCATAAAGCAGCTTATGCTGTTGATGATTTTAAAAGACCTATTTTCATTGACTGCTTCCGCTTGAGAAAACTGTGACTACTCGACCACTCTGAATCATCGATCCATTTGAGTGGAAACCCAATTTCCGATTCGTACAGGCTCTTCTGTTAATGTTTTCTTACCGAATGATGGTTCTTTCAATAACCGCTTGACGCGGGTGTCGCGAGCACACGCCCGGCAGAGGAAGAGGTGCACGCTCATACGGTAATTCGTCGTGGTCGTTTTTGAGGTTTTCTCTATCAACTCATCAGAACAAATGAGTTAAATGGCTTTTCACTAATATGACATGCAACGTTCTCAGTCAGCCAAACAAGAAGAATGAGCACCTAGTGGTATTCCGTAGCGCGAATAAATTATTAGGTACGTCTATAGTTTCACCGCGAACTGCATTCACATTCCCCGTTTTCAGTCTTTCACGATTATCCGTGATCGAAGGAGTGGAAATCTGGTAACAGCCTAACAAACCAAACCGAACGAAACACAAACAATTCAACTTGCAGCCACGCTTACAAGGCAAATGGCTGCCCACGTGATAGATTTTGAAAGTGTACTGTCCACTGCCACCGGGACCGTTTTCGTACGGCTGATTTTTTATTATTTCCACGCCGCTATCACGTCCAGTGCTTTCCTCGCGTGACTTTTTCTGATACAAAGCATGAGGGAGGAAGAGAATTCGACAGATAAAATGGTACCGGCAAAATCGTTTTGTCAAAATCAAAGATTAGTTCAGATGCAGAAATGATATTAGAGACATAGTGATAACCGATTGCATAGAAGCGTATTTCTAAGCGTAGATACGTCGACGGTTTGTACCATTGGCACGAAAGCGGATAATTTGATGCCGAACAACCAACGGACCTAACCAACAGTGCTCGAGTACCGGAAGAGGAATGACACCTAACTGCGGACACGACAAACTGAAGGTGAGCCTAGAGCATTTGTGTCGCAAGTCACTCTCTGCCGCAAGAAATTCCCATTAAATGTTTATAATTCCGAAAAACCACAAGGTTCCCACGAGCGAAATAAGTGGCGATTCAAATTTTGGTAATCTCGAATGTACCTGACTAGGAATGGCGTGACCACACAATACCTATACGGGACCAAGTACATCGAAAGGCAGCAAATGTTTGCTGAGATACAGCTATAATTCCTGAACAGTAAAGCCCATAGTAGTGGGTTGTGAAAACCCAATTTCAAAAATTCACTACAACTAAATGTAAAATGAAGTGTAAACACGAAAACGCTCGGTGAACTGCAGGACAACTAGGGAGAACAACAGTATTCGATAAATCCCCAGCAATTTGATACAATTACACGATCTGAATTAATTGAAATAACATTAGAAAGTGCAAACGCAACAGATTTTAAACGGTAAACAAAACTCAACTAGTTACAGACTTACCACGCAAATACTTAACCACATAAACACAGTCGGCGTCATGTTTGCAAAACCACTGATATGTCCACTTTAGAGGCAGAGAGATAGGTGAAGACGTGAAATATGAACCTTATCATTCATTACTCCTTGGGTCATGGACAAATCCTCCAGCAGATAAACAGAGGAATGTGGTCAACTGACCAAATAGAGGGCATGGGAATTGCGCAGACTGTTTTAATTTTTTGTACTATGTGAATGAGCTTCTCAACAACGCTTTAAAAAGTCATAACGGGGACAAGAGGAACAAACCGCCTGCGAGTCACATTAAGATCGGGCTAGCGAGGCGGTCGGTCTACAGTGTGAGTGCTCTATCGATCCCCAAAAACTATTGGCAACCACGTTCTGCATTAAGCAACTGTATTCCGACAGTCTGCAAAATGGAAGGAGTCACAGATGCCTAGTGAGAGGAACTCCTAGAGACGGGATTGCGTCGCTGGCTCACATATCATGAAAACGTGTGGGCCCATTGATCGAAATCCACGGCTGATTTCTTGTTTGGTTGAGGAACTAACTTTATTGAGTACGCGCTCTGTTCGTTTGACCTAACCCGTTGTTACAAAAATTTAAAAGATTCGCGCAGAAAACGATTTCAGGTGAAAGGTTCGATCATACAAACTGCTCAAACAGAACTTGGCAAACTGAGGAAGCGTGATGGGTAGCACGGTTTTGCTGTTTGGATTGGCCGCCCCAGAAAGTGCAGGCTAGTGAAAAGTATTTCGCAATTCAACAGAAGAATGAGGTGATAGGACATCTTCAAAATTTCTAAACACTAAAATTTAACCAAAATCCCTAGCCCTTCTACTCATACAAAAAGGTAATGCGATTGGATGAAAGCATCAGTGGCTAGAATAGCTTGAGATAAAAACTGATGCCGACCACCGCGTTTATCTAACGCAGACGTTCTGTACAGTCCACAAAGTTTTCATGAATTTCCACAAATCAGTTGGCTGTATGGGTGCTTGATATCTGCTTAAACAATCGGATTATTGATTCACTAAAATATACTGGCTCAGTAGCCAGAGAGTAATGCCATAAAAATTCAGTTACGCCTAAAATTCATCCTTCAGAATCATGACATTGCTGGAAGTTACCCCCTCATACATTTATCAAAACAGTCTACGCCCTGTGCAGTAAGAGAACAGCTTGTTGCCAACAAAGTACATGTCAACATAAAGCTGAGTCGGTTTGTGAGGACACATGATGGTATCACATGTTAATCCTACTGTTTACGGCACCAACACACAATGACTTGACCATCGTGAACAGCACAATTATTTATCACGGCCACTCCAAACGAGCGCGCAAAAAGCATGCCCATGTTGACATGGGCACACAATTTGGGACGAGCAAACCGACGAAAATAATTACGGTAGAGTACCAATTGTTCGAAATTTCTCTAAGCCATATATAAACAGAATAATGCTACAAGTGAGGCAGAGGGTAAATAAAACGTGCTTGTTATTCCAACAGATGGATGGTGAGCAACACTGTAGGTTGACGAGGTAATGCCAACAAATGCAAACTATGCAGCAGTAATTAGAGTTTGAAGGTTTTAAAACCCAACCAATGCAGACTAGTTCAATATCTTAAAACCATCAACGTGATTGTTATGTTTAGGGTGAGATATTTCATACTTGATCTATTACACTGCAAGGTACTGTGACTCGGGACGCTGCTCACCGCAACAGTGACAAGACATATCCTAGAAAAAAGTTACTGAAAAGGTTTTTTTAAATAATAATAATAAGAGAAGACCAACCGGAAGAACTAGAAATGGTAGAATGCAAGGACGCCACTGCCTGCGGCACAATGCCATCCAGGAAGTTGTTTCTAATCAACGAAGTGAGTGATCACGAGAACCTCAACCAAGCAGGTGACATCGACTCACTATGTTCAATGGAGCAGTCCACAGGGGTGCATGTGAGTAGCACGCCATCGGAATGCTCAATCACAGACAGCCGGGACCAGAACATGCAAAGGCGAGGAAAGTGGTTGGAATTGCCACAAGACCACGTGGGGTACCACCTACTCGAAATCAATAAAACATCAACAATGGAAGGCTTCGATTTAAGGTCTTAGAGATTTCTGAGTTTCTTCCCACAAGAAAAAATGAATCGAACAGCAGAGGGGTAGCACTGTACGAACATTACTCGAAGTAGACGACAGTTAAAGAGCCATCCATGAACGACCAATCAGTTCTCGAAATGAGCATGCAATGGTTTCAGTAACCTAACGAAGCAGTACACTGGGGTTTAACCAGGAGGAGCATAACAAGCCAAAGTCAAGAGAGTCCCTCAGTTTGAAAACCAACACCGACGTTGGTTTTTTTTAGAAGTGAGCAAATCCTGAAGTTAGGTGTCACCTGAAGGCACGGTCGATGTGCTCACAACCAAACCATTACAAGGATCAGACGGGTGCACACCTTAAGCATTGGACTAACATGCAAGTCAACCAAGAGAAACGACAAGTTTAAAATCACCTTAGCCCTCATGCAATTGTAATCAAGATGAATTCTGATAACCAAAAACTACAGACCAAAAGATAGTTTTCTTATTGCGAGAAGCTGGGATTGCGAATACATGTTTACTGTTTTATCCTAATACCTCTCACTTTATTTTGTTGCACTATCCTCTACTCCATTCTATACTCACTTAAGCTAATCTCCTATGTTAATCTGGCGGTTCAGCTTGGTCTAAACTTTCATTACCCATGTCATGCTGGCCACAAGATTGTACTTCTTGAAGTCTCTTTGTCAGTATCAACATTGTCAGAAATAATATCAAATCGCTACGCCCACAACCTCACGGATCGTCCACTGTCAAACGTACTGTCTCCGCCTCTTTTTGCCAAATCCGCACACTATAGATGCGTTGTACTATTTTATCAATCAAAGTGTCTCTGTAAGAAACATCATGTTTTACTACTAGATTCTTTGAAATTGAGGGGAAAAATTAACTGCTTTACACGGAGAACTATTTCAACGGTTGTTCGCTTAACAATTATCAACGCCCAACCAAAAATGAGTAAAGCTCCAATCATCTTTATAAGTTCACCCAAGTGCAAAGGAATAAAAGTTTTCAATAGTATGAAATGAAATGAATTAAGCGCAAATCATGGACGACATGCTATGGACGCCTTATCTTCGAAATCAACTATAAAATCCTGAATTACTCCATGATGGTAGAATCAAACAGAGTCGTAGGTTCGAGACCCGTCTGCCTCGGACGCTGCTGGTTAACTTTGGATGAGCTAATAGTACTATCCGGCCCATACGTGATTGGTACGCTCTGTGGGAACAAACGTCCTTTGAGAAGAAAATTGAGAACTTAAATTCGTTAAAGAGCATTACAAAACTGAAAATGCACTTGCAGGTCTTAGTGTTTGCTTTACACCCATACGTAGTAACAGCTGATTTTGATACACTCGGTCACAGGGGGACTCCCGCTAAAACGAAGTATGCTTTTCACCCATCCAAAATTTGTAGGGCACCGTGACGAAATCCGAACAAAGCGAAATTTCGGGGACCTAACAGAATGAAGGCTTTAAATTTTTGTTGTGTATATGTCAAAGTAAAGCCACAAGATGTGTGTACTTCTACATGTGTGCACACGCATGTGTGCCTATTGGGCGATGCCTATCAACTGTTAGCCGCGATGCTAAAAAGAATATCGCTGTTTATCAGAGAAGTTTCAAACGGTAGGGAAAATCGGAGCAAATGAAAACTTGACGTAGAAGCGCCCTGTTAGACTCCACAGTAATGGCTGAGCACACTTTTTATATATGTAAAAAAAACAACAGAAAACGAGGCAAAGTGCTACATACATGCACATGATTTTTCATACTCTTATGTTAACAATGTACTTTACTAGCGGTTCAGTCATGACTGTGGTAAGTCATATACTATTATATACTATCTGTCAAAAAGGTCAAAGCCTTAGTTCAACCGATAGAAAGCAAAACGTGATATCAAGTATTGTGCTAAACGGGATGATATTAATCAAGAAGTGCAGTATAACTGGTATATAAAAGCTCTAAATGTCGGCAGCGAATACATTACATGTCGATGAGCACGGTCCATCACAGCATCTAATCCAGAACAAGGCGCTTCAAATCGAAGGTAAAAGCTACTAAAACAAAGATTGCACACTGTTCTACTGTGCTACAATATGACAGGTATGGCTAGCAAGAGAATAATTGTCATTAGCAAGAGAAAGAAGCCGACATCATTCCGAGACAACAGATATTTTCTCACCATTTACGTCAATGGTAAGATGGATGTAGTAGAACTATTTTTTCAAGCTTGGCAAGTCATACCGACCTAAAATGGATCCCGCTGAAACGGCGAGTTCAATTGGTTATTGGTAACTGCGCTATGCCACAAAAATCCGAGTCCAGGTTAAAACCACGTAACAAAAAAACATTCAAAATCCCAATGTGAATAACAACATCGCTAATCAAAAAGAACCTGACTGTTTACGGTGTCGGCAAAATAACCATAGTTGAATTGAAGCAAGTTATAGACATCGCCCCAGTAGTGTTGAACGACATGGTTCCAGAAGCCACTGTCAAACTCCAGCGTAGTGACTAAATCAGTAAGTCCAAAATACCTCTTCAATTTAACGGCAAACAGTGTGATCAGACAGGCGTGTTTCGGAACAGTTTCTTTGAATGAAACCAACAATCCATTGGCGCGTAATTGAGAAGTGAACAAGTTTGCGACCGATAACCGCCGGTAGTGAATATGAGCGGTTATCACTGGTTGAGTCACGGACTTTGTGTACCAACAAAGCATCTACCGTTACGTGCACTGTTCGGTGTGACTACTGATAGCTTAAAGAAACTGAGAAGCGACCAGAAGATAAGATGACCACGGTTCAACGCTGAAAATGATGACGACAATGGTGACTATTGGGATTGTCACAAAAACTCGATTTGAAGAAGTGGCCAACGCAGACCCAGGCTTTGGAACCACCGTAATTCGAACTGGTGAGAAGTTGTGGCAATATTCGTGGACTTGACAATAAGAAACTGGACTCTGCTGAAGACATGGATTTAACAGCTGAATTGTCTCACTCAAAGGAAGTACTATGGAGCACCCACAGTTTACATGTGCTACTTCAGTCTCAGGAATGCCCTGAACCAAACCATTCAGACAAAGTCGACAGGAGCGTCCAACGAACTTGACTGAAAACCAGACGACAATCACCAAACGTTTTTCTGCTGGCTCTTGAGTAACACCGGCTTACAAAAACTGCACGAACGAATCACCACTTACTGAGTGCGACTTTTAGGAAACGTCACAAAATCACGATTAGTAACTTTACTCAAAGGTTACTATCCAAGAACACGTTACTGAGTGAGTAGAGGGAAAATGTACACCGACAAATTAAGTCAGCTAATTGAGGAGTACCCGAAGCATAAAAAATGGACGCAAAGTGGCTTGTGTTTTTATGACGCAACCCCGGGTTTGACAAACTTCGGATCTAACTCGGATTTCTTGGGCGAATTCCGCTTCGGTATACCCGGGATTTATGTATCGCTTACGGTTGACAAAATCTGTTGGATAAGGTATTAAACATGGATACGCACAAACTAAACCAGAGGGCGAAAAGCAGTGTAGACGGGTCTAAGAGGTAAAATACACTTGCATATGTAATGAACATACGGTATTTATTTAGTGCACTTCCTTGACACGGACGTTGTGTCAACGTCAACATTTTGAGAGTACGCAAGTAGGCGTGTTAAATGTTTAATGACAAAATAGTTAGGGGAAATAGAAAAACTTACTTGTATCATGTATAACTGTGCTATTCGATACTCCGCTAGTGTCAGGGGTAGACATATCCGATATTCCTTGATTAACATTTCGAAACTGGTGGCATCAGAAAAAAAGTGAATAGAAAACACTGAAAAAAAATAACACACTGATTACTTACAGATGTACGGCTTGTGGAAAAAATATCACGACAATCAACTAAGATCGCTGTTCAGCACTGGCCATAAATGCATATTTATGCATGAACTGCAAACCGGCTAAGTGGGGAGATATTGAGAAAAATTGCCCAACAGACTGGAAATCGCATTAGCTGAAACACTTCAGTTTTTATCGACATTGTCCACAGATGAGGTTTTAAATCTAGTACACAGACTGGATCAAAATGTCACGTAAAACGTGGCTGTTGAAGGGTTACGGAACCGGTAGTCTGCCAGAACGGGGAAGCGAAGAACTCACGAATCTGTTATCAGATTCAAACATTCAGGTGGTAAAGCACATTTCCAGCTGACGCCCTATACAGATTGCTGCAACCACATAAAATACAAAATGCTACACGGTCAGAAATTGCCGATCCATCGGGATGTAGACCAAAGTAACAGATGCCACTAAACACGGAATACAAAAGCATAGCTAGAAGAAATGGTGAAATTAGCAAGCACCCTAACAATTAGAAGCTTGTCCAGAAATTAAAAAATCGACAAAAGTAATAATAAAAACCCCAGCGTTTGTTGCCATGCCATATACTGGGTGATGTAAACAGGGGTTTTCGAAGTGATTAGAATTTGATCTGGTGACGAGGTGATCGTCCATTATGTTGATTTAAGAAACATAACGACTAAAAATTACCTCTGAAGAATCTTAGTAAGTGATTTTCGGGAGGTCGCTAGCTCAGTGCTACCAAATGCATCCCAAATCTGAGGGTTGGAGAATGGTCTTCATGTAGAGGTCAAACGCAAAGTAAGCAGGCGAAATAGACAAAAACAGTTACGGATCATTATCGACAGTACCATTACAAAGAAGTGGACCCACGGTTAGCAAACGGTTTTCCCTAAAAAAACGTCATGCTACTAGACATCGTTGCGTGGAAATCAGTCAGCAAAAGAACATTTGAATCAAGGCTTCCCATTCCGCCTCATATGTGTACCTGTGTTGAACATTAAGTTATCATGCAAGACAAGATCAAAAATCCATTCGGAAGAACGAAAACAACACTGAAGGGTCCCAAATGAGCTAACAAGTGTGTTAAACCGCCACGGTTGCCCCAGCACCAAACGCCTAGCTGCAAGCCTACTGTTGCCAAACCCAGATGTCACTACTTCATCAAAGAACCTTTCGTTAAAACGGGAAATCAAAGGCTCTTGAAACGCTACAGGATGAGCTCTTCATGATAATCGCGGTGGGCATATGTGACATCCACCGTAAACAGAAAAGAGAAGAGCATGATGGTCCTGGAAGACAGCTAGAAAAGCAACAGTTTTGCACAGCTCAGTGTTTACCTGTTTCCAAAAATGGAGTGGTTAGGTGAAGAAAATCCTAACTCTGATATCGACGCAAGCTTCTAATTAGAGAAGTGTACGTCACTAGCAAGGTGGCAAAGGGGGGTGAACTCGGTTGGCGGCATCTGATTCGGATTAGCCAGTCACAGCGACCACAGCCAATGAACACTTGCACTTAACTATCACCGCAATCGGCTTGCGTCTCACCACTTGCAGTTCCACCCACAAATCACATATCCAATGTAAACCCGAAGGAATAAGGCCAGGAGGTGTATGAGTGCGGCCTTTGTGTCCAGTCGAACAATGCTGGTTAGCCAGTTGATTGACTAGCAGGGAAAGGAAACCTTTATCTCTCGGAAAGTGAACGGAGTGATACTGCAACGAAGAGATCTAAACTGGGAAAGGAGATTTGTGGAATGTAATGCAACAAACATTACAGCATAGGAGTGCATGTTAGTGCATCATATCGAAGATAAGGATGAAAAACAAAATTCAAATTTGACTACAAAAAGTCAGACAGAGCATTCATCATACAGTACACCAACAAAGCTGAAGAAATGAATGGGTGGAAGATTGCAGCCACCCAAGTTTATGATAAGAGAAACGGGTTAATTGTCAACGACCAGGCTGTTGGCCGACGCAGTCATTAACAGAAGTAGAATGGATACACTGATATCACCTAAGTGAACCAAACGTACTCATTGTCACTTGGCTGACGGGGTACTATGAGTACGTTAGTGACCTACTATCTCAGTGCATTCGTGGCTGCACATACCACAACATAGTCACGTCACCGCGACTTATGACACCGATGGTTCCCTTGCGAACTGCCCGCTTCCGTTCTCGACCGCGCAAGAATTCCCCATTCAACTTGCGGAAGCCCGACCGGATCATATTCATCCAGACCGTGTGGTTCAACGCTAAGTCTTCCCAACATCTATAATCGACGTTGCAACGCAAAAGACTTACACGGATAACATCCTGGTATCTCTATTTTTGACCACCAGGATTTCGCTTACCTGATTTCAAATGCCCGTACAATAGCTGCTTTGGAATAAGGTCATCGCCCATCTGACGGACGTGACCTAGACAACGAAGCTGACTGAGCACCAACAGGACTTTTATTCCGTTTACGTTCGACCACTGAATATCCAAGATTGGTCTTATACTGCAGATAAAAACGGTCCAAATAGCGCACGTTCTGCTGATAAAATCTCCAAATTTCACTGCCGTACAACAGCATAGACAGCATCGTTGAGCAGTAAACACAGCTCAGTGGCCATCTTCAGGCTATGGTTCTTCCAAACACGTCCTTGAAGATGTCCGAAAGCAACACTATCTTTCGAAGTAACTCACGGTCCTCGGAAAAATCTGTCGACAAGTTACTACACAAGCAGTAGAAGCTCGCGTAGCTGTTGAAAATACCTCCACTGATGCGAATCTTAGACACACGTGTAGGGACAGCACCTCTGTTCAGAGAGGGCTGGAACAAGAAAAATGTCTTGCCTGTGCTGATATCTAATCCAAATTTGCATGCCGCGGCCACGAAAGCAACGGCAGGCCGCTGTAGTTCGTCTTCAATGTGTGCGAACAGCGCACTGTCATCCGCGATCAGAAACGTGCGCATCTACTAAGCTGTCAGTAGGTGCGACCTGCTTAGCTAGGGTGCTCGTGACCATCCAAATCACTGGTTAAGAGCACTACCCGAGATGGCAGTGCACCGCACTCAGTGGCGTGCCCGCATGCACGCCACTTTAGTTCATCCCGTTAGTTCGCTTTCATCATTGTTAGTTTTTGAACCTTTTCAGTAACGTTTTCTTCTAGGATATGCCTTGTCACTGTTAGGATGAGCGGCATTCAGAGCCACATTATGATAACGATCGAGCTCAATTATGTACTACAATGCAGTCAACTGACCACTAAGTGACGGAAATAATCATTCGTCCCGAGAGGTTTGACGTCGATTTCAACGCAGCTGGCGTTGTTGAAGAATCACTGGGTCTGTACGTTCATCAACTTCTCATCACCCATTGGGAATCTTAACCCCGAAAAAATGAACACGTTGATCAATTACATCTTATCCTGTGTTTATGAGTAAATATTCGAATTAGATAGCTATAACGAAGCAACCTCTGCGAAGCCTGAAAACGAAATATCCACTCATCTGTTACCGACTTGTAAACAAGACAGACACTGAGATCGCTTGTGGAGGAATGTAACTTCAAAGCTAGTTGAGCAGAATCGAGATGATGCGATCACAGACGTTTCGATTGACTTTCTCAGCTTTCTTGAGATAACTTCGGCCATGAGTTCTCCCTTGCCCCTCAATTGTGCCTGAGTTCCCGTCCAACACCCGTTATCATTTGACAAATCAAAGACAAACTTCTGTGTTCTAAAACCACCTGTTGTATGTACACATTTGTTCGCTCGTGTCGAGCTGCATACATAGGTTGTACTACAAGGCGATTGTCTGACAGAGTGCGTGGAAATCATCCTGTGTGGTTGAACAGTGGTGTGATTAGAACGGTTCCAGGCGCGAATGTTGCTCATTTGACAGACTCTAATCATTTTGTCAGTAAGAAAGATGTATTTCAGATTGTCTACCGACTGCCAAGGAATCGGTCAAAAACGGTGAGATTCTGAGTGCTGGCGGTTGCCGAGACCATTAGTATCCGATCATCCAACCCTGAACTCCGTGCTGAGAAGTTCATGCGGTTACTTAATCTCCCCTGGTAGACGATCAATCAAGCCCACGATTTGAAACAGTGATTGCGTAGCTGATAACAAACGCGTCGCCCATAACCTCTGTTGACCGTTTTCCTGACTCACCCAAGTTACTGTTTTCATACTCATTGTGTTGTAATTAGACCGATGATCAAACAGGAAACGCTACCATGTCGTTTTCATGAATTCAGTGGGTATTTTGAGACTACAAAGCGCACTCCGAAGTATTTAGCAAGACGCGAAATAGCGTCTAGCATTGCTTGTGCTGCTCGAAAGTTGAAAAACAGCAACAGCTTGTCGTCAGCATAATGAAGATCAGTCAGTCTTGCACCAGGTACGAGGTCCACGCCGGCAGACAGCCGCAGACAGCCCTCCATTATTTCGTCTATGACAAAACTGAACAAAAATGTTGAAAGTGGACAGCCTTGACGTACACCGCTAAAGGTGCTGAAACTGTCAGACAGTTCACCGTGAACCCTTATCTGAGCTGAAGTATGGGACTAAAGCGCAAACAGTACGTTCACATACTTGGTCGGTACACCTCTGTGTTTGAGCGACTCTAGAAGTGTAGATTGATCCACCGAATCGAACGCACCTTTATAGTCGAGAAGTACAATTGTTAGCTCGCGATATAAATGATGCTGCTCCAGAATTTGACGAGGAGTAAAAATGATATCTATACATCTCCGCCCGGGGCGAAACCCTGCCTGTCCTTCTCTAATGCTTAACTCTCGAGCTGCAGTGAGTCGGCGAAGTATAGCGGATGCTAGAACCTCAGACATGACTGGGGTCAAACTGGTTCCTTTATGGTTTCCGCAAGAGCCCCTGATACCTGTCTTGAATATAAGAACTGTTATCGAATGACCACAACTCGGGGGATGGTTTCCGTCATCCACGCAAGTCGAAACAAATGCGTCAAAGCCCGTACTAACGCCCCTCCCTCTTCTTTGAAAAGAGCCGGCACGAGGTCATCTAGACCAGCAGCCCTATTACACTTGAGAGCCACAGTGCAATTGCGGACCTCAGTCTCAATAGGTGGTTCCAAGTCTACTAAACAGGGCACTACATTACAAGTTTGTGGTGGCAACGCAGTAGAAGCAGGAGGCCAGTCAAATTGACCCTCAAAGCGTTTCACCCATCGCTCTAACCTTCTGGACTTATTATAGATGAGTGTGCCATCTGTCTCGCTGATAGCTTCACTGACAGACGGTCGCTAGGGACCAGTGGCACAGATAATCTTAAACAGTTCGCCAGTGTTCCCTGAAGCAAAAGCCGTCTCCATTTCCTTAACTTTTCCCAATAACCAAGCCTCACGATCAGTCTTTAAGCTACGTTTCAGTTTTCTACGGATATCTCATCTAGACATGTTATGTGAACTGCCAGGAGGGATGCTCCGTCTGGCTTCTAACAACTCCAGGGATTTCTCCGAGATCCAATGTTTGTTCATTCCAGGTACCCCCCTGCCGCAGGCTAATGTACCTGCGTCACGGATGGCCTGTGTGATCCGGGTCCAGGAGCGACCAGGATCTTCGGAGTGAGAACTACTAAGGCAGGTTTCTAAGCGGGTTTGATACTTATGCTTTACCGACGGTATTATCAGTTTCTCCACCGCCAATCGTTCCTGTCGGTGGGGTCGTTTTCCAGCAAAAGTGAGTATGAAACGACAACGTACCAGCGCATGATCTGAGTCTAGGTACGTGCTCCAATAAGAACGACAGTCCTGAATGGAACCCCGCCACCTATAACTAACAGCTATGTGGTCTATCTGAGACCA
>QNGE01000194.1:108325-124936 GCA_008508345.1 Paragonimus westermani
TGGTACGTTTTTCAGGAAGAGATGCCAACCATCTTCCAACCCCCAACCTGGAGGACCAGGAGACTGTAGTTTGTCAGACCTCTACCTGTTGGCCTGCCTGGTATGAGTAACTCTGTCCAGTTTAGCCCAAAAGGTCATAGAGATGCGCAAGTCGTCACACCACGTCAAGGTCCAGTCTCACCGTGAGGTTAACTTGAAGGGTGGAGACTTAAGTCACACGGCGGTCAACAGGGTTCATTGGCCATTCATACTTCGAGATCGCATGTGCTATTCACGACGACTAAAAACGAATAACTGCTTTTCATACGAAACTGTTTACAGACTTTACGAAGTATCTCACTAACACGAAATTTATTAACGACACCTAAAAAGACATTTCGTGGTTTTGAAGAAAAATACATCACACAACCGCGAGTATGAGGGAGTAAAATGCATGATTTGAACGACGTGAAGCTATTGGGTTGTTGCGGTTAATGCAAACCCACAGACGTCAAAAGACCTGTAAATGAACTCTGTAGTCTTCCACCCCGGCAAACTACGCCCATGTGACAACAGTCAACTGAGGCCCGAACAGTGTTAGCGTTTATGGGAGTTTCAAATGTTAAGACCATCCATAAAAAGAAGGCAGTCAATGGATATTAGTTCTTTAGGGCCTTCGCTATGAAGCAGAAAGAGTAACGGCTCAAAGTCCCTGAGGCATACCCGATGAGAGAGGAGTTCGGAAGTAGCTTTAAACTTGAATCACTGGGGAGCAGCACGTGTGATAAAAATAACCATATTGACCCAGTACAAACCTATCAATAAAACAAATATTATCGTCGAGGAGGCGTCCAGACATTCATCGTCGGATTACTGTACATGATCCTAGGTGGTCCTTAGTGAAGAATATAGGACGCTCCGTGTGTACCCACATGGACCAAGTACACCAATCAGGAGTATTGAAAGTACCGCATATCACATTATGGCAGAAGTGTACGCATAAATCGGACCGGACACTTCAAATAACTACGTGCGATTTACGGACAACTGAATCAAGATGAAATTCGTAGCAATGACAAGGGAAGCTAGAAAAGAACAGAAGATAACAATATTAAAACAATCACATCAGTTTCAGATAAGGCAAGGCAATTCGAAACTGAATGTGAAAAACAACGCGCAAATAGCAGAAACATCAATAATCAACTAGTGAAGTGAATAGAAACGAAGTGAAACAAAGGATGAATCAATGAACTTGGTTGAATCGCGCTATAACGTTGATACTTGCAAACAGTGAAAACATCAACTGCACTAGGCGCGTCGTAGTTCAGAGTAGGAACTTCCAAGAATCCATTGAACTGTATGGTTCACGACTGGCATACATTCAGGGAGCGCATGCATGACGGCATATACTCCACTATAAACGGGCAATCGCGGTTACAATACACTGGGCTGACGTTGTGCGTGAGTGTTATTCATCACAGGAATTGCCATCGGGGGAGCACTGAAGGTCAGGTGGGTTTCATCGGCGAATTTTGCTGACATCAACTGCACCGCCTTCGGGATCTGTCGACCACTCAACCCGAAAAATCTGAAAGATTATTCATGTGGGTATGAGCGACATGCAAAGACAAGCAGTGCCTGACGGTCGTTGACGATGTGATCAAAGATAGATACTGTCCGCTCGATAACCAGCCAAATCTTAATTTAGGCGTTCAGGCTGCGCCATCTGATTGGGCGATGAGTCACCTCAGTGACGTTGTTGTCCCGTCTGCCAAGTGTGGAAAATCCCAGGCTGTAGCAATCTGACTATTTTCCCGAATGATTAATGAACCTGGTCAACAGGTACTCATTACTGAATGAAGAATCGGCGTTGCGCATAACAGCTAACGCTGCGGCGTACTTCCAGCTATTGTGTGAGTATAGCAATCATGAACCACTTATTGACGATTGGACTGGAGATCCGGCCAAGCACGTCCATCAGAATGTGCACTTGGCACAGTGGTTGGTGGACATGAGAAGACTTTTGTGGAAATGCTGCTTGTACGGCAGCACTTTCGTCCATGAACAATGTCCTGGTCTCCACTGGTTCAGCGAAGGTCAAGAACCACTGTCGGTTCATCTGCCAGCCAACCGAGACAAACCGGTACACCTATTCCACTAACACCTGCAACTAAAATGAACAAGCTACATAGCTCCTCACAACTCACACGCGACATCCATCCCAATAACCTCGGGATGGCGCCACACAATTCTATCTGTTCATTACTCATAAATATAAAATGCGCCAGGCGATTTCGATCATTTACGTTAAGATATCACTCACCAGTTGTGATCAGTTGGACATACAAACTACCTAGGTAGCCAATCGTGTTGCTTTTTGCGAAAAATCGGGCGCTTAGATTACAAGTACCGCTTGTGGTTTTTTTGTCCAAATGCTGGCGGATGTATTGTGTAACGTTGTACGAGACAGTGCCGTTCAACAGCCACGGTCGGATTCCGCCAACTTCTTTAGCGGTAGGACGACGCCTTGATGCTCCGATTTCCTAGTAGCGGTGTCACAAAGATGACTGCACGGCATGACGAATTTTTCGACGCGATATCTCCGTTTATGTTGCGGCTGACGTTGAGGTACGAAGGACATCCTGTTTGTTCACTTGCTATCTATCGAACACAGAAAGAGAGGCAAAAAACTGCACCCTACGGACACACACAAACGCTTCTCTCATGTTCACCGAGAGCAGGTTCGGCTGATCGGATACAGTATGAAGAGCCGTTTAAGCTCCGCGCCAACTGTATCCAAGGTTCAGAATTGGCGTGGGGACACGAAATCACCAAAATGCACCCAGAACAGCACAGACAAATTAACAGTATTCAGGCTTATGCTTTAGGTTAAGCAGAAGAGTCCCTTCGACGTACACGCGCAATACATATATTGCACATTCATTCGGAGTGCAAACCGAGGCCAGCTAGTGGAGTGAGGACACATGAATGGCCCAAGAGATGCACGGAGTTGACGGGACTGAGGCGAGTGGAGACCGTGTCACAAGGTGTATGGGCACACCAGTTAGAGGTAGAAAACCAGGTGGCTGTAAGCAACATGCAGACGTTTATATCAGCATGTCGAACAAGTAGGAAAGCACCATACTAAAAGAAGAAGCAGAGCTTGAGAACCGAACATGACATTTTCCGAAATTCAATAAGCGTAGTTGGCCATGGAAGAAACGTTTGCACTCCGCAAAAAGCGGACCGAAATACCAAATCACGCAGTTAACGCCCTGCTTATCCCGGTGTCGGAACGCTCAATGAATAGGCTTACACAGTCGGCGACTCCTGCCTCCTGTCAACGAACAATGAACCACAACCCCTATCTGTTTCGGTAGGGAGCCGGTTTCCTTTTATACCCGTGAAAAAATAATTTGCGTGGTCAAATTTTCTGACTGGTTGTTGAATAAGTCCGTTGGCAGATTAATTAATACTGGAGTTTGCGTACAGGTAAACGGCAAATAATTGTAACTTTTTCGATATTGAGGTGCTGGTTTATACAGAAAAAATAACGTAAATGCGTTGATCCGTACAGCGACAATTGTATACGTTTATCTATGTGCGCATACATGTGCATATCTGACTACATCGACCGGAATCCACGTAATTATGGATAGATGTGTAATTATCACCTAGCCACTTTTAATTCTGTATTCATAATCATGCTATATGTATTCACAGAAGCCTTTCTGCATTTTAATACGCATCTGCCCACATATATGGACACCGTCTGAAGTGCTTTCGTAGCACGTGTCACTGAGTTAAGTGCGAACACTATTTTTGGAGACAAATTACAACGTGTGGTATTCTTCATATTTGTTTGGAAGGTTATTTCCAGTATTTCAGTTAAACTCGACATAACTTCCGTGTCACACAATTATCAGAAATCTTTGTATGAAAGATAGGTCAACCAACCGTAATTTCGCGCTACACCTAACCTTCACGCGGTTTCAAGGTCAGAATTGTGAGTGATTCAATGATTGATACGCGGGCGAAAGATTGAGGGCTCATGTACCTCGAATGAATATAGTCTCCAATCAACTTCATGCAGGCGTTATTTTTTTATTAAGTGCTACTGGGAAAATTGGCGTAACGCCAGTGTTCACAATCTCAACGTCAGTGCAGATGAATGGAATTCAGTTCACCTCAGGCTACATGACCTAACAGCTTTTGCCAAAAGTTGCCAAGTTCAATGCACATGGAGATTTTTCAATTTTCTATGCCGCAACGGTTCAGGAAAATGGAATTCTCACTTTAGGTAGTAGGCCGAAAAATAATCAACTGCGGTTTTCCTTCAGCAGTATCTCTCGACACCTACGATTATCTGTGTATTCCACTCCTCGGATAAATGTGACGCTCTCTGGCTTCGACTATCACCCATTGGCCAAGACTCAATCGTTTTTGGGGTTATTTATCGTTCTCCTCTATCAGACATCCTCGAAGACGACACTACTCTGGTATGCCTCGAGAACTTTCTAGGACTATATTTCACTCATCTGCTTATTATGGAAAACTTTGATGTACCCAAGATAAACTGGGCATCAGCTTCTCACCAGGACTGCGAAGGCGAAGTCTCAGCTTACTTATTGACGCTTACACGTCGGAAGGCCTGGGCATACCACGTCAAAGCTCGACTTAATCATCAACAATGAAAACCACCTGGTAGACACACTGATCATCAAACCGCCACTTGGAAACAGTGATCACCCTGGGCTAACTTACGATCTTATCTGTTGCTAGTTACAACAACCAGTAAAAAGGTCCACAGTTCGAAAATTTGATCAGGCTGATTTTAACGGCCTGAGAAACTACCCAGGTTTACTTATTCTTGACTTTGACTCCGTGGACCGGAATTACCCTAGTTCTCAAAGCGCAATTCAGAAAGCGGGTGACTTATTTGTACCAAGTAAAGTGTGCACTTTTACTTTCCAGCCACCCATTCCGTACAGGATGCGTCGTATTCTCGGTGACCGTTCCCATTTATTCGCTCACGAGGAACTTAGAAGAAGTGAGCGCATTCCACATTGTACGAAATAGGTGTGGACGGGACATCCGTGAACGTGTAGTGGCCAACACGAGACTGTGGTCAGCAAGCACAATGGAGTTTCCGTTGACGTGTCAAATGTCCGTTGTGAATTGCGCTTAGAAATCAAGGTGTCAAATTTCGCGAGGGGAACGTTCAGTTTGATTATCATTGAAGGTGTAAATTGAAGGTTTATGGTCCATTAGCGGTTTGTTAGCAGAAAATAGGCCGATAATGTTGGCGGTCGCCTACGGTGCACTGAATTACGGCTACCTCAGCGCAGGTGTCAAGTGAGAAATGTTAGTCTGTGGACCTGTCGGGGATGTAAGAAATGCGACATTTGAAAGAGAAACCAGGCACAGCCTTCATCATCACCGACCGGTCATTGAGTTTCCCTGTACTGTCGGTGAAGTAGTGAATGAGCAGGGTCGAGTGCGCTTCTTTGCTCGGTGACCCGAGGTGCGGTGACACCAACAGTGGCTATGGTCGTTGTGTGCTAATGTCATTGGACGTCAAGGTGTTTTACACCAGCTGCGCGGTCTGCGCAAACATTAATGTTGGGTATAGACCAGTGAATGGACCTGTCTAGTCAAACACTCCACCTGATTTTGCAGATTGCCATGAGGTTGGTTAGCCACCGGAGTTTTTAGCTATGGTTACTTTGAACGTACAACATTTTATCAGCTGTATCTGCAAGCTCCTCCATAGTCAGAGCACTGCTGAGCGTAGAAAAATCTCATTATCCGATTATGGTAGACTCTTCATTCTTAGCTGACGAAAACTGGTGTCATCCATTTTCCCGCTTTCCAAAATCCTTTTCATGTCCCGTGGCGGCTCGAATGGTTCGCGGTCGTCTAGCTCGATTTAAAAAAATAGTTTTGTCGTCCAGAAACATTAACCCTGTTAATCAAGGCGTCTTTCAACTTATCGTAAGGTTGGTCTTCAGGCATGCTGTCAGTAAGATCCGAGGCCTCATCGACGGACTTGGTAGAGATGCATTGAACTGTTTAGGGGTAAATAATGGTCTGTGGCTTAATGCGCTTTGTTCGGAAGAGAAATTCCACTTGTCCGAACCATGGCCGAGGTTACTGACTCCAACTGCGGGCAGTTTGATATGCACGGATGCAGTCAGCTGTTCGGTCGAATCGTCATAGTCGGATATAGCAACACAGGACGCTGTTTAACATGAAAAGTTAACGGAGAAGTGAACACGTTGATGGTTGTGGTGATTGAACTGGACGTCAGGGAAAAGAAACTTAACACAAGGTGAAGAGACGACGAGTTCGTTGATCCTGACTACGGGAAATGTGAGAGGTTGACTACTTCGGATTCACCAATCTGTTATATCCAGGACGAGTCTCTGGATGGCGTGAGTAAACACACATGTACTTCACTAAGATATTCGTGACAACAAAACGAAAGGATGCAAAGGGATAGTTACAGGAGTTCTAGTGTGTGACAGTAATCAAGGAGTCTGAACTACGGAAGGGGTTCAGGATGACCACCATAGTATTCCAAATTACCAGTACCCAGGAAGCAAAGATATTCCAGGATCACCGTGGACGGCCGGAATGCGGCTGTGGTTCATACAATCTTTGGAAGAGAGTAGAGCCGAAAAGTTGGGTGAGTGATCCGTGTAGTATCGTCAAGCGACTGCGCCGCAGGTAGAACAGCAGCCTGGCGTGCGTGCACAAAAATTTCATCGTAATGCAAAATCATTTTAGCCAATTTGGACAACATGCAAATATGACGTAAGAACGTTGCTACACAAGACTGAAGCATCGTTAGTGAACGAAAACAAGGAGAGAGCTCCACAAACGTACCCAACTCGTACAGGAAATGATTCCCCTTAGATACTGCAGTAATAAAAACGTCTTATTTGAACACTTGCGAAGACTAATAGAGAATAAACCTCCCGCTCTTTCACTGAGACTGATCGACGGGGAGACCAAATCTGACTCCCTAGTTGTGGTCGAATTATTCAAGGAATACTGCCCGGCAGTCCATAACGTCGCACCACCGAGCTGGCATCCTGACATACCGCTGCAGAACTTTTGCTAACCACTGGTTACGGTTGAGTTTTCTGTGCTAGATGTTGAAGCCTTCTAATAAAGGTTACTCCATTTATTGCAGTGGATCCCGACAAGACCCATCTCACAATACTCAAGGAAGCAGCTGCTAGTCTGGGAGAACTTCTTTATAAGCTATCTAAGTGGACACTCCAGGCTGGCACCCTTCATAGTGTTTGCAGAAAAGCGACAGTCACGCCCATGTTTGAAGCCAGCCACCGGCACTTCATCGCCAGCTATGGGTCAATCAGCCTTACTCTTATTTCGTGCAAGACAATGGACACCTACTAGAGCGTGCCATTCCCAGTTACCTCTTATCAACTCATCTCTTCTCTTCCACCCAGCATGGCTTCCTTCTTAACCGACCGTGCGTAACAAACAAGATTGTTTTCGTGGATAGGTCAGGAACAGTGGCTTCATCTCAGTTGCCAACTTCTTTGATTTTGCCGAGGCTTGTGACCGTGTCCCCAATGACCCCCTAAAACACAAACTGGAAGCCTATGGCATTCAAGAAGATGTTCTTCACTGGACTGCTCTTTTCTTGAGGGTAGAACTTGTAGACTTAAAACCGGATCAGACATTTCGTCTCATTCCTTCATTTCCGCGGAAGTTCATCGGGAGTCAGTGCTAGGTCCTCTGTTGTTCCTCATCTACATCGGCCACCTTTAAGTTAATACATCCGGCAACGCCGTCTTAAACGTACACGACCTGAAAATTTGAGATGCCACTGATCCCAGCACATTACGGACTGATCTTGACGTGGTTGAGCGCTGGTCGGACGATTTGTATCTCCCCATAAATGACAACAAGTGTGCTCACATGTCACTAGTTGGAGATCCCGGCGATACCCCCATGATTCATAATGCGTTTAGCGAGGTAGATATCATGAACATCGATCTGAAGAAAGAACTGGGCATCTGGTTTTTGTCTTACTTCTCCTTTGCGTATCACCACAGAAAGCGGCAAGAAAGAGATTCGCCATTCTTGGGATGATTAACCATGCTTTCCCCCGCATAGAGATCAGAGCGTTTCAAACGCTTTACGGCTTTTATATAACACCATTTCTTGAGTCTGCGTATCAGGTCATGTATACCAACCTGGAGAAAGCTGTTAAGCGCGTCCACCGCGCGGATGTCAAGCTGGTCGCGTGCCTAAGAAATATCACGCATGAGTCTCGACTTGAAATTTTCGATATGTGTCCACTTGTACTACGGTGACTCCGCGGTGATTTAATTCTCGCACACTTCTTGTTTGAAGTAGTTATCGTAGAACAGTTCTTAACTGTAGCGAATTACGACGGCCAGCGAAAGCATAACAGAGAGCTTTTCGAGATTCGTCCTTGGACCTTTCTTAGGCAGTGATCTTTTCCATGCAGGGTTATTAACCACTGACACAGCCTTCCTTCTGAAGTCGTCATCAGCGCTTTCGGGGATCGTTTTAAAGCTCTGCTTGATTTCCATTACTCTGAAATTTCATTACGCAATCGATCTTACTCTGCTCTTTGTGTTCGCTGTAATCTCCGGGAGCGGTGCCACACCGTTTCCAATAATCGCTTTTAAGATACAGTAGACGCCTCCTGACATTAAGCAAGATAAACCGATTGGATCCGGAAACCTTAGACTCCTGTTTCGAAGCCGTGTATCGACCGCTGAAATCGCTGAAACAGCGTGTAGGAGCAATAGCTGGTGTAGCATTCTCAGACAGAATAAAAGCAGAGACAACACCGCATCGAATGCCTAGGAAAACACCTGACTCTGTAGCCTGACTACCGTGGTGGCTAGAATCGGAGAGTCGTGGGAAAAGAGATTATGAAAGAAAGCAAGGTTAGCAAGGAGAAAAGAATAAGGAAAGAGTAGAGCTAAAAATGTTGCACTGGTATTAAATTTCACTTTTCGAAGGACGACCACATAATTTGCTATAATCCGTATTCGCTCAACACACAAGAGCATTAATAATATTAAGGAAAATTTCTCCCTCTGTGTTGCCAGGACGCTTGCTACATTCGAATATGACTGAAACTTTGGCGATTCTATCGAACTTTTTATTTTCCTACATTGTCCGGAAAAGGACCGCTAAACTGTGGTCTAACTTCAGTTTTAGTCTGGACACTACTGGCCTGTACTTCATCCATAAGCAAACTGCTCCTACCGCATATAACCGGAGGGAAAGGAATTCGGTCCCAGCCAATTAGTAGCTCAGGCACTTAATAACTCGAAATTATGACCTCTTAGACGTATGATCGTAATCCAATTCAGGAGTTCCACTTCTCCAAGATCCGAAAGTATCTTTGCAGTTCAAAAACCTTGATTAAATCATTTTTACTACGCTCTGTAACGAGAAAATGTTGAGTTTGAATCTTTCCTCGTGATTTTTTCCGTTAAAGCCTACGAACGGCACTGTAAAATTGTGTCCGTCATAGCACCTCCTTGTTCTTTACGAGGAGAGTTTTTGGCAGTCCTATTGAACGCTCTGTGCGTGGATCGTTGTATAATATACATGTTCTCTCATTCCATAAGGTATTATTCGGCGCTCTAGAAAAACCGGGTCCCCTTGCACCTCCAGTTTTGCTGACTCTACTTTCATCCCTCCTGTAAGTTTTGAACACTGAACAATCAGGTTGCGTAACTGGGCTCGATACTCCTCACTTGAACCATTTTTGCAGTGAGTATTTAATGAAGGGGCACAGTTAAGCTGTCTTTAAGCTTGAAATCCCAGAATAGCTGGACTTCCTTCCGACACCAAGAAACGTAGTGGAATCAGCTCATTACCATCACTAACATTCATTACATCAGCTTTATCTAGCAGAGCTAATCGATGACCAGTAACTCCGCGTATTCCCATCGTTGTTGGTCTCAGTTGAGCATAAGGGGCCATGCGATCCAGCGGCTGTTTGAAACTAATGGATTCCTTACTTCCTCTGACCACAATGAATTCATACTTACATCCCGACTTGAACTTGAGGCATCTATGAATAAATTACCCAGCCCTGGATTTCAGTTACAATGAATAAACAGCAGTAGACGGTTCTATAATACTTGTCTTTCTAACTTGACTCAGGTGACATTTCTGAATTCTACATACCTTCCGTATGTGACCAGATTTACCACACGAATGGCATATAGCATTACGAAATCGGCAAGATGATCGTAAGTGCAACTAACCGCACGAGAAATACTTGTTAAATTTCTTTGAATCGGGAGTGATGATGGGTGCATGAGAAGGCCTGTTCACTGGTTGACTTTTTGTGGCAGTATGCGCTTTGGTCTTCTGAAATAATGTCACGTTCCAATCAGCTGTAGCGGCGTTGATGTCATCCTTCTGCTCGCAGATGTCTCGGGCCTCTTGGAAAGTCACATCTTGTTTCACCAGCAATCTACGTCGAAGATCAGTGTCATTGACAGCAGCAATCATCCGATCACGCATATGCTCCTCCAACTTGTCACCAAAATTGTAATGAGCAGCTGTTTTTGCAATCGTAGAATGAACTTACGGAATCTCGTGCTTGTTGAACGCACTAATTTATTTAACTTCGCCCGTTCTGCGTCCCATAAATTGACAAGAATTGAGTGCTGTTACAGCAGTTTCTTTAGTTCGTCGAACGGCAACAAGGCTGGGGCATTCGGATAACCCAGATTCTTCGGTAACGAATACAAATCACGGCCACCAGCTGTAACGAAGAAAGCTGACTGGTTTCCCTTCTTCACACACGATGAACGCTGCACCATATTTTAAACATTTCGTGTGATTCCTCGATATCTCTCGCACCAGTTTGGACATCTAATTCTTCGATTGCAGGCAGTTCCAGTCGACGACGTCACTTTGTAGTAGTCGGAATATGGGAGTTCGAATGAACCTAGAAAATGTACTTGAATTGAAACCTCTCACGCAAGTACTAAGATGACCTGATACCGGTAACAGTGCGCAGTCACTATTCATGAGATGAGAAGCCAAATTTGTGGAGGTATGACAGTGTTAAAGAAATCACAATATGTCCTTGGCTGATCGTATTAGTACATGGAAAGCCACGAACCGTAAGTTAATTAGTACGATGCGGAACAAACTGGCAAATAATGGAAGACACAACATTCAGATCGTTCGTACAATTCTGATTCTGTATCTTTAACGCGACATTTTGATTGGCCTCTTGTCAGACCTTCTTCTGTCAGGTTTGAATACGCGGGGAATTGGGTAGCTTTTCACGGCATTACTCCAAGACTCACCTTTTCATCCTCCTTTGATTTTGTCCGTTTTATCACGTGAATACCTCTCCCGCTATTTACCACCTATTAGAATCACAACTCATTGCCCATTTGACCACAAGCAAACTGACTGTGCTGTAATTTTGGTAAATGTAAAGCTGCGTATATTCGCTTCTCTTTGAATACTGCGGGCTATCCTGACGGGCACCTGCCTCAGGCATATGTTTGTGGAATATGACTTAAGAACCTCTGTGTCGCACTCTTACCCAAGCTTTCCGAAAGTTGAAACGGTTGTGTTGTAGTAGCTGTTTGCGTAAATGCTTGATGATTGCTATGTGTTGATAGAAGGTTGTTGGCCACGTTCCCTGCCCTATTTATTCCCTCCTCATTGATTAGTCTCCTCACTTCGGAATTCTTTATGCCGATTACAGGCCTTTCCTGCAGTCTGACACTACCACTCAAGTTATGCTCTTGACATACCACTTCCCCGTGAATTTTGATCTTGATGTATTATTAAATCTTGATACCGTTTGTTTGGAGAAACTTGTTTCTGTGTAGTTCTTCCTCCTTACTTTTCCTTGCCAGACCTTTGTTTATATGTACCCTGGCTCCATTTTCGCCTGACCGGCTCACCATTACGTGACCGTTGCATTTGTTCATATTTACGTAAACCGTTAATCCCGGAACTCTTATATTTGGTGGATTCAATATCGAGGTTTGTTGTTGTCTTCTACTATTTGGTTTTCCATGTTGTTTTTAAACATTTGCACCTTACTGACAAGAAAACCGCCAATACGACCGTCTTACTTTCTGGATCCAAATTGGTTGTTCGACGGGCTCAGAATTTAAAGACGCTCGTTACTTACAGACGCAACTGTCGTGGATCCAGCATATCGATGAACGTTGCGAAAAGACTAAGCGTTGCTCGAACAACCACTTGTCGTCCGGGATTAACAGGTCGCAAAAATTTCCATTAACGCATCGGCATTACAATAACCACCTTTTGACCAGTTTACTCCCCGCTGTTTTTGCCTCTTAATAACAGTTTCGTTCGACGGCAACAGAGGTGTGATCTGGCCATAATATCTCCGAAACGATAATTTGGTTTCGTATGACGTTCAACGTCATCCGCCGAGGGAGCTCGGGAGTGCGGAGTGAGCTGTATGAGAAAGGAATGACATTTCGAAGCATGCACTCTTTAGAGCATCGTTCGTCTATAAGGTTGGATTGGTATTAACCTTCTTTGTAATAAAGCCTTCTGTTTATTCATGCCAAAGGACGCTCAAAAAGTGAAAGGTACCCGGTAATGTGAGGTAACTCCTTCAAACAGATGATCCAACATGGCAGATTCTAACACGCACAGACTTTCCTTACTACACGCTTTCAAGGCTTTTGATGTGCCAACTGGTTATGCTTTTTGCTAACTCCACACCAGTTTTCAACGCCCGACTTGACCATCGTACCACGTCAAAGTTTGGATGTTACACATTTTCTCTCCATTCCAGCTCTTCGCTGAAGAACTTGCGGTTCCATCCACCAAGATGCAGGATTCTCAGGAGTTTCTGATTTTTACGTTCATCTCTAATCGATTTATCTATTGTTGAAAAAAGAACAAAAAATAAACGAGGTGGTGATAATCTCCTCCCGAACCGCCACCCCAGCGAAAGTTCTTGCGCAGATGGATGAATTTAAACAGCCTTTTCCATGAGCCAGAAATTTGTTTCTGGAAGGGTCCACTAAGCAGAGGGAGCCTGTAGAGCGCACACTTCATTCAGCGAATGTCATGGATAACTTAGCGTCACAACGAATGTGGCTGCTCTCGTCAAGCTCAACACTAGCTTCACCGACCAGGATACACTGACAGCCACTCGTCAGAAAGCTTCTACGACTATGTTACGGCCATCGAGGTCGCTATCGCGTACAAGTGTCCCGTCGCCTTAAGAATACTCCAGGCTCCTCAACCTTCGTACACAGCTAGTTGTGAAACAAAGCCACTCCAACCAATCTGAGGATATCGATGCGTCCACCAAACTTCGTGATCGGTTTAAATAGGAAATAACCCCAAATCAATTTAAAGCACAATCTAAAGCGATCCGACCGGCGAGAAAATGACTTATCTTTCTAAATAAATGTGTCAACAGCGCAAAAAATTCACCCTCAGCCTAGTCCGTGCGTCATGCAAACGACAAGGTAACCGACACAGGGCAGGAGGTTGCCGAGATATTTAGGGATCACTCCGCCGTTTTCTATAAGACGGCGACATCTATATTCAGCCTGCTATTACGAACGTCTTCACAGCTCCTTGTATCAGCAGAATTCTCAGTAAGCTATGTACAGGATTTGCTTTTTTAGTCCAGCCAGTTCAGTCCAGTAGGCTCAGATGAGCTTCACCTGGAACACCACAATAAACGTTCTGTGTACCCAAAATACCATTTAGAGGTCTTCAAGCAGATTGTGCCTAAGAGAACCGTCCAACTGAACAGTAGGAGACCAATTTACTTCTCGTTTATAAATCAGGTGATCGACACATCGGTCAACTGCTGACCGATTAGTCTAGCTAGTCCTGCGTGCAAGCCACTAGAGCGTGCATGTTACTGGAAGCATGTGGTATCAAAGCTTGTCTTCAGCAATAACCTGGTTTCCACCAAGTCGGATGTGTGTGACCAACATAGTTCTCTTTGTGGACAGTCTAACTGGCGGTTTTATTTTCAAAGTCATTTTCTTTGATTTTGCCAAGGCGTTTGACCGGGCGCCTAACGGTCCGCCCTCACATAGACTACAGGGTATGGTGTTCGGGGTGAGACTCTCAGCTGGGAAGTCCCGCTTCAGAGCAGTCCAAGGTTTAAAGGGGCTCCGCATTCCATTCTTCAACACCCATCTCAGTGGGTTAACCTCAAGTTCTGGTCCTTGAACCGCTTCTACTTCCAATTTGCACCAGCGATCATCCAAAAGTAACCTGCAGCAACTGCGTGCTGGATGAAACTCATCTTAAAATTTGGAACCCCCACGACCCAAAAATTTTATGATGGCCTCAATTCTGTCAAACTGTGGTCCTGGGAGTTGTGTCTCTCATCCAAGACGACAAATGTCTTGGAGGGGATTCTGGAAACGTGTCCATTTCATACACTGTTCGAAAAGTGGCAGTGATAGCCAGAGTTTACCCCCACGAAAAGCTCATGAACTTGGCTTTCACCCAACCTATAAGCCTCTCATCATTATGAAAGAAAAACTGAGGAGGGCCAGACAGCATTAGGGATGGTCAAGCAGATATCCCCCCGGATAAAAAACAAAGATTTCGTAACAATTTGTGGGGTCAGTGTCCGACCTTTACCTGAATATGCTAACTCAGCGGTATTCACTGGCCTTAAAAGTGTCGCACATTTGCTGGGAAGTGTTTAGTGAGCTGCTACGAAGATAATATTAAACCTTCAAAGTTCCACCTATAAGCATCAGATGAAACCTTACGATCTTCACCTACTCGAGCGCCAAACACTTTGGGGCGACATAATCATCACCTGATTCCTCTTTGTATAGGACTTGCAGAGATAACCTTCACTTATGAGGATCAGAAGGACCTGCGAGGTGACGAGAAAAAGTTGAACAAGTTGAGCCCCCGGCTGGTTGCTAAGCAAAATTTTCCCACGGACTAATGGCCCATTGGAGTGTGCCAGCCCAACCTAGGAAGAATACATGCGTACCACCATCTGCTGGAAACATGTGGAAAACTAGAACGAAGGGGCTCTGAGGACATACGGTAAACAATGGTCTCACGCGTTAGTCAGTAAACAGAGGGAAGCCTACGGGATGGCCAAATAGGGCAGTCATGATGTTGGAACGAATCAAGCTACTGGGACGTCAGCAAGTAAACAAGAACAAAACAGTCCATAAAGAGTTAACACGAATAGGCGTCCGATATCAAAGCTGCAATCTGATTGGCTAGGTGGAATAATACAGATTCACTCGTCCCAAATCGATTCCAACTCAGGCACCTTGGACGGAAATGTTCCAGCTTCGGATAATTGAGGTTAAACTTTACCTGTAGGTTATTAAAATCCAGCAGATGACGATTCTGTCGAAAGTGGATCTACCGATATTCGGCGATATGTCTTGTCTGTTTCCGTTCAGGCCCGTTGGCTGTAGTTGTATGGACGAGGTTCAAATTGGGGTGAGGCCACGACGATCTTGATATGGTCTGATTGTCACACTACTGGCAGCATTTAGTCACTTCTTTGAATCCCAACGTTCTGTGTACCTGGCGTGCTTCTTGGCCTTCGGCGTTGTCTGGTAGCGTTTTCAGTGATTGTTCTTGATTTCATTAACAGTATGTCCATTCCACAAGCGATCTGATCTTATATGATCACGGAACTATAGTTCCGTGCTATATCCAGGTAAGCGATCCAACCTGAGCCCCATACAGCACTAGACTCTGACGGCTTTGGTTTGGCTCTGGTGCTCACTTAGTCTCTATCCAGAGACGGTTTCTGGTCAGCACCGACTGACCAATGTCAAAGGAATAGAATGGAGCTCCGTGCCTTCTATAGAATTCCTGTTCCGCATAAACGGTCTTGTTGGACGCCGTTGACTCTGAAGGATACGCCGGATCATTTGTCGTTCTCAGCATGCATCCAGTTAGAGAATCAGCTGATGATTCATCTTCCAATAATTGTTGATTCGAACTCATTCGATAACCGACGAGGAATGTTTTTACGACGTCAGCCATATATCTCCCACTTTCACCATCTGAGCGGTTCGTTTAAACTCGTCCGCAAACCGTTTGTCTTGACCATTTTCACTGCAGATGCCAAGGCTGCGACTTTGCGTGACAATGTCATTCCGTTCGCAAATGTACAAGGGGTGAACTGATTTCCGTTGCCTGACACGATCATCTCTGGTATTCCGAAACAGCTTATTACTTGGCCAAGCTCCCGCCATTTTGAAGTTGTCGAATTTTCGTCTATCAGACAAAGTTCGTACTGTTTTTGTGTGCTGCTAATGTTAGGAATGAGCTATACATAATAACAATCAAACTTATAAAAATTGAAAAACTATTTTTTAGTTGGAATTGAACTATATAGGATAAGGGTCGAACGTATAAGAAGTGCAAAACATCCGCATTCTTGCATTACCAGAGACCTGGCTTTCCGCGGATATCAGTGATAATGAACTGCATGTCCCTGGTTACTCTTTATACCGGACGGACTCCTCCCGTGGACGCATGGGAGGCTGCGCCGTTTTCCTAAGCCAGAAGCTCCCAGTGCCAGCTGTCGTAGGGGAATTTACCTTCCCAGAGAAATGCGAC
>QNGE01000194.1:127556-284414 GCA_008508345.1 Paragonimus westermani
GGCGTTCCTAACGGTAATAGCTCAACATTGTTATCCTAGTGAATGTAACCTACAGGAGTAGAGATAGTGCGAATTTATTACACAGCTAAGAGCCTAACTGCGATATGTAGCGACTATAATAAATGATATTTTGATAGTCGCATTCATCTGTACATTTTCTTTGATTTTGTACCTACTTTTGATTTAGTCAAGCTACCCATTTGGTAACATCCGTCCCGGGGCTAAGACACAACTCGCTCCGTGCCCCGCTAGCTTGACGCGCCTCTCTGTACTCTCTATTTTCCAGGGTCGGTAATAATATACGAAGTCAACGCGCTGAGACTTGGCTTTTCACTGTCGATCGATTGTCGATAGTGCTAACTGACTGGGTTTTATTTTGTTGGATCAGTTCCAACAGATACTTATGCCGGCCCACTAACTTTGATGCTAGTGGTTTGTAGTAAGTTTACATATACAAGGTAATGTGAACAGGCGCGGTGGTACTGGCAAGGCAAAT
This sequence comes from Paragonimus westermani, assembly GCA_008508345.1. Lineage (NCBI taxonomy): Eukaryota > Metazoa > Platyhelminthes > Trematoda > Plagiorchiida > Troglotrematidae > Paragonimus > Paragonimus westermani. The sequence goes on from QNGE01000194.1 coordinate 128,053, forward strand.
CTCACGTCGCGGGGAGTTTAGAATTTTGGGGACGTCGAAGGTGATCTCACTACAATAGTCCTGTAAGTGGAGATAACAGAAACAAACTTGAGCCAAAGACCCAGTAAGACATGCACACGACTTACACAAACGAAAACCAAAATGACGTCGACAGCGCGCTACTTTATACATTGTAGAATCGTGTGTTTTTACTCGTACAGGATATCAGCATAGTAAAACAACTGCATAAAAAGGAGACAAAGCATGTTCGTTATGTTCATCACACATTATTGGACACAATAGCAAAGAACGCATATTGCTGAACCGCGTGTATCACTTGCACAGGGTAGTTGAATAACATAACCGAAGGTGATAAAGGATATCAGTCATGTTCATCACATCCACCACACCTTGAATGGGCATACGGATATATGTAATTCGGTGATAGTCTGGATTCCAAACGTTCAGATTTTCTGACTATCGGTTCTTCAGATGTTTTGCTCACTTCAGAAACAGCGTGTACTTCAGTAATATTGTTTTCTTCAAATCCAACAGGTTTCGCTGTAAAGGATTCATTAGAATTCGAAGCAACAGGGTTTTTGTTAAAATGTTTCATAAACATCTTTTCGAGTTGTCACTCACTATTGCAACAGATCACGAAGCCTTAAAATTCCCGTATTACACCAGCAAATCTCTGGCAGTCATCTGCTCCCATGATGCAACGCTGGAGTATTGCTCTTAGTCCCCACAATTAAACAATCGTTCATTGTAATGCAAAAACCATTCCGCATGTTGATTATTCCCCCAGAATTCCGTCACCGGACTTAAACTTTAACGACACTGAGTGCTTACGAGTTCAACCACTGCCAGCAAAAAGGACATATCTGGTTGCGATACTCGTAAATTCTTTGGCCTTGTTATCTTTGTCTTAAGACGTGGCTGGACACAGGACGAGCGGCGTGGATTTCCTGCATTTTACTGTCGCCGTGAATGAGTATCCGTTGCTCTGAATGGATTGCTGTGTTTTGATTATCGTGCTGTAATTCCACCGACCCTAAGTTTTGATATCGTTGCGGAATTGTACTCCGAAAAAGGGGAACATGTTAGTCATGTTCAGCACATATGCGTCGTTAAAAAATGGGATGTTCTGGCCATCCATTGTACAAAGTACGCGCGAATTGACACATGAATCTACGGCTTTTCGAGCGTTGCCAGTGATTGCGCTCCAGCTTTCACTAAAGTTGTGGCAGCCACTTCGTGAGTAGCATACCCTTTGCGAAGTGTTTGGTGCAAGGCTAGTATTCACAACTATCTGCCACTGTTTTCACCCAAATGATACTCGGATGACCAACATGAAGCTGTCACAGAGCCCACTGTTCTGAGGCCGGATGGATCGGTCGCACGTGCGTCGGTTGAGATGAAGAGATCGACTGTAGATAAATAGCATCTTTACTGGAGATACTGATTAATCTTATAATCCATGCGGACCGGAGGTCATCGGTTTGGAGGATAACGCTGAAGAGTCTACAACACAGTCTCGTCTTGTTGACTGATGAATCATCGACCTAGTTGAGGGTAGGTTTTTGATTGCTTCCACTGCCACGTAATTCACACCAAGATCCACCGAAATGGTTGTGCGTGGAGCTATCAATCTTGATGAAGCATCCACTTGTTCCATGGTAGTTAGCGTTTAGTACCTGAAGGTAAAATTGGAACCAAACATCATATCTTGCACCTATGGAGGGAGGTTGCAGTGCCTATTAAAACGCTGTTCTTTTTCCTGAACACTTCGAGCAGCAGCCTGTGATGGGTAAACAAACTTAAGTGACGTCCGTTCAGCATATTGTAAAATTTTCTTAATATGAATATAATTACCAGTGCCTCCTTTTCGATTTGCGGGTTATTATTCCCTGCTCCCGTTAGCGTCTTGGATGTGTGAGCTATTACTTTTACAGGACCATCTAGGAATCGGTGGGATATGACTGCACCATTACTGTAGTTTGAGGCATCTGATGTCATCAAAGCCTCCAGGACAGGGTCAAGGTGAATCAGAAGCAGATCTGAAGCCAGCATAACCTTACTCAGTCCAATGGCATTTTGGCGTTCGGCAGACCAAATTCACACTGCACCCTTTCTCAAAAGTTTGGTTAACGGTCCCTGGATATCAGGCATCGCGGGCAGGAAGGTAGTGTAGTGGGTTGCATGTCCTCGTGATGACCGCAAAGTTGAGAGATCACTTGGATAGGGCATTTGATTGATCATAGCGACAGTGACTGTGTCAGAACGGTGACCATGCCAGTTGATTTTAAACCCTAGGTATTTATTCAACTGCATAAACAGGTTACACTTTTCTGTAAGGAGATGAAAAATGAATTCTTAAATCTGACTAAGGACATGATCCAGATTGTCATACAAACCATCAGGACTGATGTCCGTCCCGATGACATCGCTGAAACATGTTGCTACACCCGGACGCCAGTGGACATCATGTCCATTATTTGCTAGAGGGCTGCAGGCACCGATCTCACTCCAACGAGCAGACAATGATACTACGGCAATCGCCGATGAGCGTTGCCGGTCAATGTTTCTCTGGAATTTTTGTCGACTTTAACATGCAGCCTAGCTTCGGTCAGATGGGGTTTGGTAAAACATCTGTGCTCAATGAGCTGTGCATACAAGACCTCATGAACTAGAAGAGGATATTGTTGGTTTTCAGGCGTCGCATTTGATCCTGTTAAAATGTCTGTACATAACTGACTATAGGGGCTAGCCAAAACAATGTAAGTGACTGCCCGGATAACCTGGAATTTTTGAACTGACAAACTTTTCCTACACAGTTGGTAGTGCAAAATATAGAACAGGTCAATCTGGCCGGACAGCAAGTTTGGCATCTGGACCTAGGCTGAATGCTGCTTCAACTCTTGTGCACCAACCAAGATGGTCCTAGAACGTATCGAAGAATTAACTTTCCTGTCTTGAATCCACCTCAAGCAGTGTGTGCAAAGATATTCGAGCGTCAGTTCGGACAATCGACGTTCAATTCTATCTGTTCTGGCGGCCGATTTACACCCCCAAACTGGACCGACCGATTTTTCGATGGTAATATATTGCGGGGTTCGTCTTGCCTGCTCCATTGTAAAATGTGTCTATCAGTATAGTGAGGATAGACGGTTGCACCATACCAGTTACACCATTATTCAGGAGCAGCGTGGGTCGAAATGATCGCGGGACAAATACGGGAGAAATACGGGAAGGATCGTTGGAGGGACGAATCACTTTGAATGGCTTTCGCCTCATGACGGAACTGAGACATGGTGTTCAAAGTGACTGGAGCATCCTCAGATGAGTGTGGTGTGCAAATGAGTGTTGCTGTTTGGAGTCCCGTTGAGACGCATAAGTCGTGTATTTGTATTCCCGAATAAACAACTTCTGTGCTATCCGCCTTCTAGGTTCACAACACTAGCAACATTTTCAATTCTGGCTTTTTGTGAATGAGTGAAGTGTGAGTAGAGCTAGGAGTGCTGCGGCCTAAAGTAATTGCGGTGTTGGTCATACGCATTTCAGTCCACATGGCGGGCTAATACAGAAACAAACCTACCTACAACCTAGTTAACCTATGTGTATTTAGTCTGTCTCACTTTAGCCAGTGGTCGTCTCCGAGCTTTGTTTAGCCTCATAATCTTGCTCCCCGTTGGAGTTGTGCGGAATGGACCCTATGTAGCCGTCCAAACAAACTGGCGAACGGCGGCAACCATTTTCTAGATAGTACGTCCTTATATCACAAAGTCACGTTAATTCGGCGATTTCAGAGAAATTAGTAGGATACAGCTGAAACCTCGCTAACTCCTTGTCCGAAGCATTCTTCCGCTATTCCGACTTTATTTTCAACAACAATCGCAATAGATTGACGCTTCAATGTCCTGAATTGTCTCAGTATATCATTGGAACAGGGACGTCTTATAAATCGCTGAATCTAGTTTGGATGATAGTACTTGGGTATGAATTTTGCTATGCAAGCTGGGGCAACTTGAAAATGTCGTTTCCTTTAAACATCCATAGGATCTGACATTAGGAAAGGGTGTTAAATATCTTCGAGTAATGCTTTTTTGAACATTCGTCACTGTATAGTACAAAGTGTTGTTGCTTACAGTAATGAAAAAATTAACCGACAGTTTTAGCGGATATGTTATTCAAACAACACGGGAATATGAGAGTATTGGACCCACAGACTCTACCAGTTTTCACCACATGTCGCTAATGTTAGTCTGTGAGTTGCAGCACTAGAGGAATAGTAAGTGATGAATGAGGTTCCTGATTAAAGTGCAACGTTACCTTGATGGTGTCTCACAACGATGGGTGGATGAGTCAGCCTTCTGCTGAATTCTGAACAGGATATCATAATTGCAGATCGCCAGGTTCAGATATAAACGCACTGGTATTAAGTGAGGTTACATGAACACCAATCACTAGGCTGGACCTGAATAGACTCCAAAATGAGCCACGAGTTATCCTGTAGAAATGCGGATTCCGGTAGTTTGCATAAATGTTTTTAGAGGAAGCACAATTTTGTGCATCATGGAAAGATAGTTCACAAACATAATCCACGTCGTGCTTCAGTTATTTGACAGGCACCACCTTTCTAATGTTTACCATGTGAGTCCCGAAGCATTTACGATGCAAAGACTATAGTGACTGTACCATAATACCACATGCGAAAATTAAACTTTCGTTCATGTGCTACTCACTTCGCAATGTAATCGCGTCACGGAAAACCATTATTTTTCCTGTCACCTGGAAGGTAGTTGAACTACTGCCTTCCCGTCAAACTCATCAGACGAACCCTATTGTATCCAATAAATAATGGTTTTTCGATAGGAAACAGAGTTGCAGTTCCATTGCATTAATTTTCGAGGTTTATGGTCGCAATCGTCATTCATATGGAGCTTCCAATATATCAGACCTTGATGAACCGAACGAAAGACTTAGCTTATGGCATATTCCACACGACTGACCCTGCTGATGTCAATCAACGATCAATCGTTTTAATGTGATAGGATTCAGACTAAGGACTTTTCTGCTATCATTCACGAGATAGTTTGCTTGTGTCACAACGTGAAGTCTCTCTCATACACTCACCTGTAGTTTGTCATATTCATGAATCAATAAAGCAAATATCTAGCTGTCACAAACAAAACATACAGAACTGTATAGTCACTTTTACTAAGCATTCTCGGCATCATACAATTAGTAAAACGGAGTGGGTTCTGCGCGAGGTCCGCAGTGTTCTCGGAGAGCAGGTGGTAGACATTAAGACTAGGGGCTCACGTGACCTGTGACCAGGTTTCAAGGAAGGCTGTGAAGGACTTTCAATACTGATAATTCCGTTAAGTATAATAAAAACTGTTTCGGACTTCAAAACCAACATTATCGAGGCCTCTCAACTTCCCTAAATAAATTTTCTTTCTAAAAAAATACCGGCTTGGGAGAAGAAGCAATTCATCTTTCTTTACGTCTACATACTCGGCCGCGTGAATTGTCCACCCAAACGGACGCAATAACTTCACCAGCAACCAAATTTGTTTAATAATTCAAGAGGAAATGAAAGGAGAGAGAAAAAAAAGAAAATCTGGGCAAGTCGTAAGGGACGTTTGATACCACACATCTCCATTGATAATTTAGATGTGATGAAAATGTGAAAGAAGGAACTCAAAGAAAAGTTCATATCTTCTTATGTGCTAGTTCACACTAAATAATCTACAAATGTCCTCCTGAACTTTTAGAGAATTAAAGCTCAAGCCCTATTGATGCAAAAGGATTATACAAGATTTTGCATCTATACTGCTGCTACATATACTACGCTGTTTCTTTTAAGGTATGTGTGCAACAGAATGTATGGAACTGGTCATACGTAAATGAAAAATGAACCACCCTTAGTCTGCCCATCACAAATAGCCTATCGGTACAGTCATTAGAAAATGTCAGTCATCACGAATACGTCGGAATAAACATCTATGATTAACACGGAACAGATGAGTTACTCTCAGAAGGTAAATCTGAGTACCCTTCCACTAATGCTATTATGAACTAATTAGATGATCATCCCTACAAGTTCAGTCACTATCCCTCATATTCGAAGAGCTACCGTCACTTTACGGTTGACAATGTACTACATGGGTAGTACCATAAACGGTGGCCAAAAACACCACTGGTTCAAAACGGGGTTTGAGCAGATTTTTAGGTGAAGCGGCTTACACGTGAACTGTTTCCTTATCCGATATCACTCCATGTGGAATAGTTCGTTAGTCTGGATGACAGCAAGCCCTTGTGTAGTAATGATATTAGGGCGACTAGCATGCAAGCTGGGGTTGAATAATTAGTATTTACTAACAGACGGCTTCTTGTAACCTTACTACTAACTACTCGTGAATTGGCTGAAAAAATTATAGGGCCAGTAATTTAGAGACCTGATTTTGAAACTTGGACGACATTGTGATCATCATCGGAGTCATGAACCAACCAGTTTCCTGCAACTCACTTGGCCGTATAATTTTCAAGCGTACGTATAAGAACGCCTATGTATTTTATCCAGCATCGGGTGTATGAGTCCACGTTGAGAGAACGATGGCCGGAAAATGAGTCCGGCCAGGAAGAAGACTATGAAATATGTTTAATGCCAAGGAACTGATTATTGCTAATGGTCCTGCTGCTGCACACGTAGTTTGAAGCTCTGGCCGAATTCTCGTTAGATAAGTAGGCATTTTTCACAATCGCGTTTTTCATCAAACTGGTTACCAGATATGTCAGTTAAATTCACCGTTCTTGCTGAATCGCTGCTGATAATTCAGAACAATTTACTCAGTAAGGTGTAATCGGCACTTCCACTAACGCTGATTCCGTGGGTCGGGTCAGTGGGACTATTGTCCAGATCCGAGAAAACTTCAGACAAGACGAGCGAAGTGACTGGAATTTATCCTCTACTGTTGGTAAAATCACGGTAAGTGTTCTGTTACGCCTAATGCCAACTGGCTGAATACTCATTCTATCCTCCAGAAAATAACGTTCAAAACGGAGCAGCCAAAAACAAGTTCTTAACTGGCCAACAGTCAAAGGGAAATGTACCATTTCAAACAGTATGAGCGAATAAGTGTGTGTCAACCAGTGGCAAACAAGAAAGTTCTAGCAGATGCGTAATGTCAGTTGTAAAAAAGAAGTAGACATTTTGTATGCACAGCCGTTATACAAAATTCAACACAAATTTTCATTAAATGCAGCAAAATGTAGACTAAAAGCACGTATGCTATCGACTTCCCATAACCACATCAAACGTGCTTAAACAAAAAGAAACCTTACCGAATGCAACACGTAGCTTTTCTGTATAACATTCTGGTTGCGATGTCACGAGTATATGCGCTCACGGGCAAGTAATCCAAATTGCTTTGCATGTATGTGGAAATTTTGCGTCTTATGCACATATGGTTTCACTGACCTTCTGTATAATGTGATACATGACTAGGTGTATATTAGACCAGATGACAGACCGTTTTAATTGTTGAAACTTCATGCTAACGCATGTATGCCAACAGTTATATGTTGTTATGAATACCGCAGATCACCCACTGGTAGGTGACATTACACTTTAAACTTAGCAGAATAACACTTAGCTCATTTTTCCTTATCTAAACACGTAAGACAATAAAAACAGAGTTTTAGCTCGCTTAACTCATGCAATGTTGCCGATCTTGTGAAACAGGATCTGCAGAAAAAGCTTTTCTAGTAGCCGAGTTGAAGAGGTAAGCACAACTTAGCAAACTGGATAAGACAAAATTAGTTAGATGAACAAAATTCCCAAACGTGTGCAATGAAGTGCGACTAAAAGAAGTATCCTTTATTAGATTTGCTGTAACAATAACACTGTAGGCACGTTCCAGCTCCATTAGAAGGATTGAAATATTAGCATTGGTCGCAAGTTTCCGGAAATTGAAACCTACTCTGTCCAGGTGCATATAAGCGTAGATAAGCAAAGGTAACTGTATGGAAGTTTGCCTGTACAGCTGTATGATTAGAACGAGTTTGTCGATGAACCGCCGAATCATTCAGGCTTCAGTTTTATTTCCCGGGTAAACTACACCCGGGAGACAAATTGTGTTTGCTAAACTTGGGACCACATTAGCTGTGAGCTATGGTTATGGTGTCCAATTCTGGAGATAGTGTAAATCTGTCCCGTGATATGTCCCACATATTGCACTGAACGACTGAGTAACGAGCGATCAACGCTTGTGTTTGCCCGGGTGAGACCGTCGACCCAGATTGAAAAGCTGTGATAGGTCTTGATTATCCTGGAAGATTTTGGCAACATAGTAACTCCCATCTAAGAAGCACAGTCCTCAGTCAAGGAGGCTGTTACTACTTCACATTAAATTAACCAGTGATTGTGTTATCTTTGGAAGGGTTACATTTCAAAAACCATACTGGGGAAAAAATCACTGTTACCGATCTCAAAAGGACATCCCCGCGTACATTTGTGTGCACCGAAGTTAGAATCAGGTTGTACCCATATCTTTGTGTCAAGGTGCGTGATAGTAGTTGTTCGCTAACCATTACGTTGTTGCAGGCTAAGTGACTGGAAACCAGATGTAGGAACTTAAAAGCCATAAAGACTGAATGGGACAAGATTATTTGGCAAACATCACGTGACCTATAAGTAATACAATACAAATTTCATCTGTGTGATGGTGTAGCAAATCTCATCAATCAATAGCAAGCGACGGAAACAGACTTCACCTTCTTTTGTGCAACAGCATAAAATGGACAGTTTCAGGCTGCGCCCAAACGGACCAATGATGAACGAGACTCGATGGTGCTGAAGTACAGTAGATGAAGTATCCATTACCGCTCAAAGAAACCTATGGAATGAAGAACTGAGAGGGAGAGAGTGGTGTCACATTTGGTAAACAAGGTGCAAGTTAGCAAATTCAAGAGCAATGGACTATTCTCGGAGCGGATTGCGGTAGGCCAGAAGATTAATAAAATGGAATTTTGTATAGCAAACAGAATTAGCGTAAAACTCGATAGTATGTGACAAACTGGTGTACAGAATGAAAAGAAAATAGTGAGTACACGTACAAATAGTACAACTAGTGAGTACACGTACAAACACGAAAATTTAACCAATAGGTCTTTTTTATTGGTTTTGTGTTCTTGTGTTAGAATATGTCTTTTGGCTGTACACTGCTACATAATGATAACTCATGTGTCAGATGTGATCTCTTTCCGCCTTATTTCTATGTCAAAGAGGAGCAGGAATGCAACCATGTACTGTGATATTCGCCTCGAGATTTTTGTTTCAAGATTCTAGCTTTTTAACTCATTCACAAGCCAATGGTGTACTTTCCACCTACGTTATTGCTCAGTCGCCACCTCTTTAAAAGAAATGTGTACAAGCTGATCTGCGCAGGATTTCAACGGTCTGATCCGAGGTGATTAAACCACTTTAAACTTGACTGTAAAATCAAATAGATTCGAGCACAACTGATCTTTGTTACCTTGATTTCTGTGAACCGTTGTTGAGTGCATACTTAATCAGAAATGTGAGGTGAATTATCTACTGGAGGGACGCACGTGTATCAATCTAAAACTGTTGTATGCTGTTTACTTAGCCTTAACTGGGGAATGTTTTCTAGTTATTACAAATCGCTGGCCACTAGATGATCTAAGACAGCCAAATGTCATAGACGACAGAAGAATTATTGGATATTACTTGTCATTTCAACAACTTACGCCTCATTAATGTGACCGTCTAAACTTGTAGGAAAGCTTCTAAGTACCAGAGTGCATGAGAAACGAATACCTCTTGTTGAAAACGAGGCAACTCCACTGGACCGCTGCCAACTGCCCGCTTCAGTCGTAGTAGCTGTCGTCATTAACAACGGCAGTGACAATCTGAAATTATTTTGGAACACAAAGAGATCAACATCATAAGTCTGCCAGTAATCCCCTCCCTATACTGTCCACTGGCAAGGTTATCAGTTCAAAAATAGGGACGGTATAAACGTTGTTAATAGTTACCCACTTGGCACCTTCATTGTAGTCCTCGCCAATCTGGCACCCGCAAGTACAGTTCATGCAGCGAAAAAAAATTGACCTACAGTAAACCTCAATAAAAATAACGAGTAAAGTTAAGGACTGGACTCACCAAGAATGAACAATGTTTATGAAACATCCAGCAGTATTGAAGAAGTGTTTAGAGCAACCGAGGGGTAGTTGCCGGTGCGAAGCACTGAGGCTGAAATGTAATCCAACGACGGATTGTTTTGACTGGCTACCAATCACTGATTGTTTGAGATAGAGTTAACACGTTCGCGTGGCAGGGTCCTAGTAAAACGTGTTCAGTTTATTTTTTATCGAGTTAAGTAAAATTGTCCAGTACGGTCCGATGCAACAGTTACGCGAGATTAACAGGATGGTGTACAAAACAGTGAGAACACTACACCCATACTACCAACGCCATAAGATTGATGACTTTGAATATCATGCATAAGTTGTCGAAATCCAAGAATGTTTTGTCGAAACGTTTGCCACAACATGAACAGTTCTCTTCAGCGGTACTGCAGCAAAAACCTAAAAAGCTACTCAACAGGCTATTCGGACGATTTTTACCACAGAGCAGACAGCAGTGCATAAAGTACGAATTTACCGCGACCTGGACACATTATACCACTAGACTACTGCGGATGGGTTCTCATTAATATATCTAACTCTATCAATTTATTTAGTCCTCCGCCTCCCTACTAGGTTGAAGTGAACAGGATTACTGCTGCTACGAGCACAAGAGGCTTTGAATGAGCTCCATTGCTCAACCAATTCAACCGTGCATTTTGGCCACTTGCCTGAGTGCTCAGAAAGTTTCATCTTGAACGCTGTTACAGGCTGTTTGAACTACTGATGAAAGAACATTTTGAATTAAACAGGCAATCTTATTATTCGCTTCTGATAATGAATACCCATCTTTTTAGAAGGGTTTGAAGAATAGAAACAAAACGATATTGACACATTTGGTTCGTTGTCGGATCCGTAGAGCTTGATTGGTCCAGCTAATTTTCTATGTTTGTTGATATAATGGAGGTGACCAAACCGCACTATTCGGGATCCTCAACAAGCCTGATAACACACGGTTAAAAGTTTACAGCCATTGCTTGTTGAAGCTGTAACAACGAATCACCCATTTGTTTTGCAAGTAGCATTCAGCTGACATTCTATTTGGTTCACCCTAGAACATCATATCCGGGTCTGTTGCGAATGCACTATCATATGCAAACTTCAAGCTTATAGTTGAAAGGAGCGTTCAGGGAAGCAACAAGACATCTCATATAACTGAGTTGTCAGAAGCATTGCCGTTGAAGCAAGTCGCTTTCAACTTTTCAGTGTTACCTCTGGCTAGCTGTCAATTTGCGTGTTGCATGTTGTGGCAAGTTTGTAATACGTCTGAAACAACACGACTGGGTTTCTGTCTTCTTTCTAAACCACTCTTTTCTCAGACGTTGCACTTTCTTAGTTACTTGACTCTTACAGTCGTTTTCCCATCTGAACAGTGTAACGAGAAGTCGTGCGTACTTGAGCAGCTTAGTTTTCTTTAACCGACACATTTTCATTGGCTTCAAAGAAGAAAATTCCAATGAGTTCATGAATATACTGAACGGCAGTGTTTTTAGGAGATGTCAATATGAGTTACATGCAAGTATGATACGGTGCAATATGTCACATTTGCTGAACAGGGAAGTACACGTCGTGATGTCAGAAACAGCCGAAGTATGACCCAAACGATTGAACCTCTTGCATGAGTAGCATGGGAATTTCGACGTAAAATATATTGTCCGAACAAAACTTCCATTTCATAGTTACTAAGATAAATCCGATAATGACGGATGACCCATATTGCAGTCATGTATTCTTGGGAACACATTACTGCAATACTGCGTTGTAACATTAATAGGTGCCAGCCATTGAGAAACCAGGAAACCGCCGTTGTTTTGAGGGATGTGTGCGGTAAAAAATTAGCGCGCATTACGGACCTTGAAAGAAGGTATAGATAATCTTAGAAAAATTTATAGACGTGGTTGTATAAAATAGGAAGTTTCATGATGACTAACGACGGAGAGAACCTGTCTGAACCAAGCCACTGTAGAGCACTTGCTGAAATTTCTTTATAAACAATAGAATGACACTGTCCGTTGTGAATTCAAATAGCAACACAACCTCTAAATGCAAGACTACTGAAACTATTCAAGATTTTATTAAGTAGGTCTTTCATGTTTCGTTGTATGCCAAATAAATGTTATGTAAAGTTTCTTCTTATTCTACCACAAATAGTACCGCCTCAGATACGACGTTGTGGGCTAATAAGTCTCTCAATGGATTATCGATCCTAAATCTACCAGCCACACTTTTATAGCTGTGGATCCTGGTCAGTTTGTTTGTAATTGTCTGAGTATATTTTGGGTGAAAAACACTCCGATCAGTCTGTTTGAAACTAAGCAAATCTGAGATGAGTTTGCTGTGATTGAAGGGTTTATTTCCCTATATGTGAGAGAATTTGAAAACTTCCCTAAACAACGGGATGCTGAGGTAGTTGATGAGAAGTTCATATGAATGTAAATTTTCTGGTGTAAGTCGCTTGGTAAAAGCTCTTCAAGAGGGTCGCCAGATTATGAAACCTACGACTCTTTTGGTTTTCACTCGTTTTGTCTTAACCAAGGAAATAATTAATAATGAGCATTAACACACGCACAGTATATCTTCTTATATACATTTCGTTTGCCATCCGGACGTGCGAACATCACTGAACCATGAGAACAGTATAAAACAGTCAGCTAGTATGTAGTCCTCATTTGATATCCTTCCTCGCGTTATAGCACCTCCAGCCTTTTTCTACCCATACACAACGTAGTAGCTCCAAGTACTTAACATCGAACCGTCCAGTTCTCACATAATCTGGTTTTTCTCACACTGTATCATTCAGCCTACTGCATACTATCCAATACCACCCTTCAGTTTACACTAGCTGAACGGGTTTGGATTCGTGCCTGCTCCCTTCTTGTGCCCGCCGTCCTATGGAACGGATAGTGACTGTGACTGGCTTTGCGTTGGTTTCTACTGGTCTGCTATAAGAAATTCGCTATCAAATATTGTTTTCTTTTGTAGTTCAGTTGTGATGGATCTGAGGCTGAAGTAGTAGATTTATCTAATCTACCACCCTATTAGGGTAAAAGTTATATGAAACAAAAGAGCCACATATAAAGATATATACAAGGGTGTTTAAACAAGTAAGCTCTAAAACAGTATAGGACACATGTTAGTAGTTCAATGTGTGTTTACCATAGACTGACAAAAAGAGGATACCTTCATAGTTCGCACGTAACGGTGTAGTTTATGCAGACGAATAATGAATACTTGCAACCTTCCCCCAGTACTTCTAAAAATGACCATGAATGGACGAAACAGTCGTAAACTTACTGGGATCTTATGGCACGTTCTTGCCCGAATAAGCCAGCCGAAAGTGATGAGAGAATGGGTGTGATAAAAAGCACATCGGCACTCCTATGCAGATGTGGTTGGTGGATCTCATTTGCACCATCTGAGTTACTCACAGTTAGGAGGAGTATCCCCTAACGAAGTGGCTAAGACGAATCACGACATGTTGACCGATCGATGCAGTTTCGAGTGGACTAATCCACAATATTTCACTGCGGCAATCAGATTGCGGCTGTGCGATCGAACGTCATTACACTATCTGGCCTGTGTTCCCTCGTGTTTGTTTTCTTATGCCCCGTAGCACAATGTGTTCTAGCTCTTCGACTACCACATATGGTCGACTCGCTTGATTTGCTCTGCGTGTATGGTAATCGTTTCGCCTTGTAGGTTTAGAGCTTATGTTGGCTAATTCCAACTAGCCTTTCCGATAAACGGAGTGGCTACGTCTCTCCCCCCTCTCGGTTTTGGGCCAAACAACTGAGCATGTAATAAAAAGGGACGACCCAGTAGTCAAAACTGATGTGAAATACGAGGTTTGGGACGGTTTATCACCTAGTTTGGATCACTTTACTAAAATGTAACCGAGCACGGAAACAAGGTCTGAATGCCTTAACCTCATGTATGATTAGCGACTATAGAGTAGCTGGTGTTCAGACACAGATGTGCAAACCTAACATGGAGGAGAACGACATGTGATTTTGCCTCACATGAGAACATACAGATTAACGAGCTAAATGCAACAGAAGTTAGTTGGGAACTTGAAATACCCAAACATCAGCATAATGAACTGTGTCAGTCGAAAACCTTATTTATTCTATCCTCAGATCGCCATGTCTCAAACTGAGTAAATAAATTCCTTTCAGTTTACAATTCAAAGGGCGACTGTGAAAAAATATCTTTGTTGATAGTGATGAAGAAAAGATAAATTACCAGCCTCTTTAGGAATTCGGGAAAATCGATCGTTTTCTGGATTTGGAGGAAGAGGTTTTCAACTTGAAAATAAGCAAATTCCTGCACTACTCATCGGTAAATGCAAAAAGGGTTAATGCTTCAGATATCCACAAGGTCTGCAAGGCTAGGAGTTTGGCTATGGAACTGCTGATCCTTAACGTCATCATCTATCTATATTAGATTCTTCGAACATAATCGAGGATAGCTTAGGGAATATAATTGTCCTAATATTGTATAGTGTTATTTCTTCACCTGTTTTCGTAAAACGAGTGAGAAAACTGTCAGGTGTATATGGCTGACGTGTAAATTACAAAAAATGTTATTCTGGGAACAGTTCAAAATACGGGAGCTGTTGAACTGCAATAGTCATACGAGTTAAGCTTACTGCTTTCTATTGTAATATGCATTCTACCAATACACCTTCACAACGGTGCACACAGAGTGAGTTTTCTTGACAATAGCATGTACCCTCTTTTTAACTATTTTGCAGAACGTTTCACTATACGACACTGCACTGTGATAGTGACGAAATAACTCTAGATTATTTGAAGTTGCCTCAGAAGATTTTGCCATGTCCGAACAAGTACACGTGCATTCGAGGTAAGCTGTCATTTTGTGTGCCAGGTAAGCTTTGCTTGGTTTTTAACGACGACCATGTAGTGTTGGATGCACTCTCATTTGGTACCGAAATACAAATGATGCTAAGCTAGTTTTCAAGTTTTGAACAGAAATTTGCCACTAAGTTAGAGTGTGAAGGTATCCGATCTCCGTTAATTTTATTTTGGTAACCAACTGAACTAATGTCTTCATGATCTAGTTGAGACCTTCTGTTCTTGTGAGCGCCTCCTGTGTATGAAATTGAGTTTAACCACCCATGCCTGTGTTACAACATAACAACCGATTGTTCAATAACTCTGAATGTATATCGTGTTCTTCAATGTATTGACTACACGTATACCCTTGGACGAGGCCAGAGGTTGTTAAACGCTCTATTAAATACCTCCAAATATGCTTCGGAACTTCAAAGTACACATTGATTTTGCAAGTCTGCTTTAATTACATAGCTCCGCCGTCAGATATTGATTTTTTGGATGTTGCTGACCAGTTTACACACTTGGGAATTCGTATTTGTAGCGAAATATGTGTGGTTAGTGAAGTAGAAGCTCATATTCTCAAAGTTAGGGCAACGTTGGCTAGTCTAGGATACTTCTGGCGACAGTTAAGTACCCTTCTGATGCTTATCGGTCGCATACAAAAGGCGACTTTGAGGGCAAAGGTAATATACGGCTGGGGACCTTGGTAACCAAGAACAGAAAATATGAGCCGTCCTCAGGTGTTATAGAATCAGTGTTTTCTGTTCGATCACATACACTGGGTGGCACCGACATATGAGTAACCAAGGGGTTAGAAACAGGTAATTAACAATGATTCCTCTAGCAATTTCTTTCGATCAGCTCATAGATCTGTTTAGCCTTGAATGGTTAGAACATGTACGAGAGATGTCAATGATTTGTCTGTCAAACACTAAACAAATGTTGAAAAATCCGTGTAACCACGGAGACAGACAGTGAACGCATGAAACTAGTGCAAATTATTATAGGGTACACATAAGAGCTCGGTCATTTGAAGCAAATAGCATGGTGGATCGTTGTTTAACCGAAATAACGCAGATTACACGGATATCAACACACTTAACTCTTATTGTAACGCGCATCCGAAACCAGCGAGCGCGCACGGATTGATTTTGAGTTGTGTAACGGGGCGTGCTGCTGTGTTGTCGGTGCCGTTTTAGCTTTCGTTTGTGTGAGTCGTGTGCATGGCTTACTGGGCCTTCGGCTCATGTTTGTTCGTATTGTTTCTCTTTCCAGAACTGTTGTTCGAACCCCTACTTCGGAAGAGCGCTGTCCCCTGGTGCGTCCACGTTGCCCGAAGGTTGGTCCGCGAATTCACGGGCATCCAGAGTAGAGTCGGCTGGCCTGCGTGTTACATTATGTCACAGCAGACCAGGTGATGCTTGGACAACAGCACATAAACATCCGTTTCAAATCTATTCACTGAAATCTGAGAGCCGGAAACAGTTCGGTATGATAATTCCACCTACAGTGGCAGCCATAATTGCGTTTTATGCCACAAGTATTAGGATGTCTTGCTTCATTTTCATGTTAACTACGTATGGGCTTTCCATGTGATACATCAAACGACTGGCTGGTTAATCCAGCTTTTTGGAGTGTGATATTGATTTCTTATACTTTCCTCATCATATCTTAGTCACGTGTGCACTTTTCTCTATATCATGCGCATATCAGCCTATTATTAGCATATTCTGTTTCCGCTTTCTGAGTGACAACCGAATATCGTTCTTTCGCTGTCTAACGGAAACAGGTCTGAAGCGGATAAAGTATACTAGTTTGTGGTCCTAAGAATTTTTCACATCACGTAAGCACTGGAAATCCTAAGGGATTTTGTTAGGTTTATCAAATGACAAGTTATCTGCCTTCCGACCGATACATGGTTTGTCACGAGAGGTTTCAGCTGATTCTCCTTCTTGATCTCCGCACCTTTTCCTCTCTTCTTGTATTTACCACAACCCTTCATTTCATGTGCGAATTCAACTATTCCTTTAAGTTCAGCAAAGCCAACTAACTGGAGCAACACTGTCTATCAAGTTTCTATTAATCGGTCAGTGATTAGTTATCCCTTAAATGCATAAAATTGAGTTCCAGTTAGATTCAAGGTGCCTTTTCGTGCTTGAAAAGAACTAGTCTACTTAACGATCGTTTCTTCAACTGGGAGGGTTTAGAATCTCCAAGTTACCCTATCTAGATTCAGCGGCTCACACTAGAGAACTCTTATAAGATTTGGTGTAACGCCTGTCTATTTAAGGTTCAGGGTACGCTGGCACACCCCAGCATTTACATAGACATCTTGTTAATTAGCCAAACAACTTACGAGACGCTGAATTTCTCACATCCTCGTTCCCGCTACTTTTTCGGTGTTTTTACACACCGTTTTTGTTGGTGGTTTTCAGAGTACACTGGTGGCGCCTTGGCTGATGTACCTCAAGACATTTAATATAAACGCTGCCGTGTGTGACGTATTTTATCAACAAAATGTCTTCTGATCCCACTAACTGGTTACACACCATATTTAATTGGCAAGCTTCCTTCCTATAACCTCCTCGGGCAATCCAGGCGCTGTTCACAAACGCACAGAATGTCAGTCCCCTTTTATCCGTTTCATTATTGTCACATGAAAAAGTTGTTCATAACCTTCAAAAACACTCGCTCAAATTAAGCAGTGCGTTATTGTTTTCATTGACATAATATCTTCACTTCTTGTTAGTAGACTCATGCAGTTTTAGTTCGTTTGATCAGTAGATGGGGCTGGAACCTCACGAGTTAGATGCACTAAACTCCTAACCTGGCTTGTCTTGGAGTCCAGATGAAAACAGAGTCGTGGATACAGAGCCCCGTCAACAGTAGGCTGAAGTCGGCTACGTTATATGCTGGTACCATTTAGGATGAATATTATTTCCTGCTGCTTTGCATCAAACACCGGTATACGGAATGGAACTAATGTAGTGTGTTTTTCGGAAATAAGGGTGTGCAAAAGTAGTGCAGTGGGGATGTGTAGGAAATGCGGTCTTGATATTAACAATGGCTACTAAAGGTGACATCTTTACCACTTCAACACACGCCACATAAAAACGATACGTTCGATCTGTGAAGGGTTTCAGTCGCACCAACGTGCATGCTTCCGCAAAATACTGGGGGCTGCAAAGTGCGTTTCTACCCCCATTCGACATCTGATTGGTCACTTGCCAGCATTAAGCCACTCGCTGAAGCTCCACAACATTGGAACTGTTCACGGTTTAACCACGCCAATCAGCCACGCCTACTTCTCCCACCCTTTAGTGTCCTCTTTCCCCCTTAAGGAACAATGATGGTCAGACCACATACGACAGCGTCAAGGCGATCGGTAGCGTCATACCACCCACGCAATATAATAACTAAATTGTAGGCCCGACCGAAAAACTACATACGTAAAGGGCTATTGACAATGGAATCGCCTAACATTCATTAAACATACGTTAGTATATCTACTACGCGTTTATGAACCAGGTCAATTCTAAACATTACTTCTGTCAGAAATCAGTCTCACTCTCAACGACATTGAAGTGTAATGAAGATTGCGATCGACAACGAGCCGGCAAACTTGGAATATCCTACGTCTACGATTAGCCCGTTCCTGCCCAGGTTCTACATAGACGATCACCCGAACGAACCGATTAATAAGAATCGAATATACACCAATTTAGACATCAGCTGTCCCTCCGACCACTCGGTGGCGCATCGTAGCAAGTGTGAAGACCTGCAAACAGATGAATATCGGTCATTTAACTTTTCTTTTCAAGATATTGCGTTTAGTTCGAATGACGCATGCGCTCGTGGAGTCAGGTCAACCCGTACAGAACATCCTCTGAAAGGACATACATTTTTAAGCCTAAGTGGAGATAAACCGTGTGAACTACTGAAACTACCTACTCATGATTCAGAGAGCAAAACAGCAATTGAACCGTATTCAACAGCTGGGGAGGGTAGCTGTGAAACTGTTGCCCAGTGTTCTCCTCGTGACTACTTTCAAGATTTTCAAGACAAGCCTCCGTTGTCATATGGTGCACAGTCAGCCAGGTATTTGTTGCAACGACAAGACTATTTCGAGGCTCTAAAGAGGCCCACCGTCGGATACAGCTCGTCCAAAGTAAAGTACTCAACGACCGAATCCCTTGAACAAGCTCATCAAAGTGATCGAAACGAAGGGACACTATCGTTAAACCATATTCCAACTATACTGGACGCACCAATGAACACGACAAACCCGTACTATGAGTCTAAGATGCGGTTGCCAGAGAGGATCGCTCAGTCATTATATCAGTGCTCAGGTCTGGTTTCTCAAACATTACACGATTTCAACAAAATGCCCACGGAGTGCGTAAATTGCTTGGATGGTCAAACAGCATCAGAAAAAACATATTACTTTAGCAGTTTAACTCAAGGGAACACAACACATTTGGGGAAAAGAATTTTGTTTGAGAATGCCTTGAAACGAGATCAACATAGCTACGAAACTTACTTGCAGTCGGAATTAAGGAGCCACCAGCTACTACACAACAAACAAGATGACGTCTATTATTTTCGGCACAATAACCAATTATCTATGACTCTGGGAGCGACTAGTGATGTGCCCACAACAATACAATCGTTACACACGGAAGCAGCTCGTAGTCTGAACAATATGGAAAATCGCAATACAGCAAAACAGCCTAAAAATCTTAACATTAAATATAATAACCTTCAATTGGAGGAGGAGGAGGATGAGAGTAATAAAGAGCAGTCTAAAGAAACCCTGGGTCAGTCGAATGCATCTCCACAGCACGAAAGCGAAATCAGTAACAAAACTGCTCACTGCAAGACCCAAACGTCTTCGATACGTTCTCCGTTACCGTTCAAATGGATGCAAATAAAACGCCAACAACCGAAAACCAGCAATTATAGTAAGCTAAACGCTATTCAACGCTGTTTTTGTATCATTTCATGAAATAGCTTGATATGTAACAGCTTGACAGATACTCGTAAAGTTTATTTTATGTACTCTCTGAGGTAAGACCTTTCAGCTTCGCTCAAAAATGATCTGAAACATTGTGACACAATTATTAATAAACTGATTGGGAATAACTCAACGTTACGAGCAAGTTGTAATACTCTACGTTTCAACAACCTCGGGTGGCCTTCCTCAGGAGTTGTAATCGAAATCAGGATTTCGGAGGAAGGCCACCCGAGGTGATTGAAACGTAGAGTATTACAACTTGCTCGTACCGTTGTGTTATTCCCAATCTGTGTATCAATCACATGTTAAGCACGACGCCCAAACTGTTTAACTTCATTCGTACTAAACTGTGTTTGGATATCTTGCAAGTAACACAGTTATCCCTGTAAATGTGTGGATTTCCTAGCGTGGTGTGGTAAACATATTCACGCCGTAAACCAGAGACTCAACAGTTCGATAACTGTCGTTATTAAGGGGCTCACTTAAACGTTCTGGCAGAAACACTTCTCTTGGGAAAGTTAGTAGTGTGGCCATTGGAAGATATTTCAGCATGACGGTATGTGTCGGTTTAAAACCAGGATGGTGCAAGATTTTCGCTTATATGTTGATTAAGTACTTCAATATGACTTTCATGTAGACAAATAACTGCCTTTGGGAAAGTCACCAAGAAGCATACACTGCGGTATGAATGCACTATTGGAAACATATATTGGACTCATTTTCAAAAGATTGTGGAATTTTTCTTCTGATCGTTGAATAGATCCATGATTCTTAGGCATTGATGACCACTCCTATTAGACTAAATTGAGCACAGTGGTCAAGGTACTTTGATGTATATACAAACACCAGACTGCCTGGTGCTTGACAAGTTTCAGTTATTGATTTTGAAATGTCATTGATATTTTCAGTAAGTGTGTATCCCTCCAGTAGGATAACCAGCTAGCTTGACAATGATAGGGAGGCGAATGGACAGAGACTGAAGCCATTATTTTGCACGTCAAGTACTCAAAGCCCAACTTTGATCGACAAACTGTCTGAAGATTTTGTTTTGAATGAGGTGTTCAACACTGCTGATATAATTTGTGTTGCTCATTATATCCGAGGTTGCTGGATCACGTGGCTGTTTAGTCATCCGTGTGTCTGTTGGGTGGTAACAAAAGCTACGTAATCAGTCCGTCATTCTTCTACTCACGGTGGCTGCACATCAAAAACACGTTTATCACATTAAGCGCTCTAGGTCACAGTCAGCACAAACTTGTAACCCAAGGTATACGATGCCAATTTGGTACCCTTATGGTCACCGATTCGGTGAGTAAGACTCATGGACTGAATGATTTTGGTTTGAATCGTGTTCAGGCAATCTCTAGCAGATAAGTGTGAACAATTGACTGTGGCTTATGGCTTTTAGGAAAAATATCACAATATAAAACACCAATATCATAAAAAGCACCAAACCAATCTAAGGCTTTCATCGCTAATGTTGCAACCATGGACGGACTGATTACAGGGTACACTTACGATACCCAATCGAAGATGTGTTTGTATTTGACGGCTCTGTTAATAGGTTGTCCACAGTTAAGACATACATAGCGCTGTAGATGAAAGTAGACTGACATCCATAAATTACCTGGATATAATGCCTTATAAAACCGAAGTGAACAGGATAAGTAGAACAGCATCTTTTGTCCGTATTTCCATTGGTATAAAAACGCTCAGTATGATTGTTTGCTTTAGTGGCCGCGTATACAGCAATCCGCTGCGCCAGATCTAGTTCGTACGTTTTAAATACCACAAATAAGTTGTGACCTCTGGTAAGTTGCAAGTAATTAACTAAAGGGAGTCAGTAACTTTACATTGTCTTTTCACAGTTAATTTGCTCTATGAAGGCACGCTATTTTACTGCTAATATTCAGTCTGAGAGCTTCCATATATAAGCCTCTCGCTGAGTGTTAAAATAAACCTCGTCCTTTGTAGCTTTCCTCTGCTGTCACATAAATCAACCAGACATCAGTAATGATAGATTCCGGAACAAAAATGCTCGTGAGTAAAAAAAGCAACTTAACATCCTGGTGTGCTATTGGAAAACTGGACAGTATTACTTACATGAATTATAACAAATACCACCGACAATGTATGACGCGAAACTCACCCTACCCAAACATAAAGCACTTGCCTAATTCTACATGATAGAACAATTTCAAAACTTATGACAAGTCACAGTCAGCGACCGTAAATTTTAGTGCACGAACCACTTCGTAAAACATGTATAGTCCCTGCAAATAAAAAAGAATGTGGATAACATTGCCGCGGGGTTTCACACTCTCGGCTCGTGACCTAAAGGCCGAACGATTTCGCGAGTCCGTGAGATATACAGAACTGGCCTGTGCGCACGTGTATATGCACTGAAGCGTTTCGGGTAAGCATCCATATTTCATTAGCCGCGGGGCTAAAAGTGATCAAATGGTGCATATATATTTGGTTTATAGACGTGTCCTGTTGACAGGCTGATGACAGACAGAAAATGTCATCGAATGAATGGTGTATCTCAGTGGAAATTGGATTCGTGTTCAATGTTTGTGTATCAACTCTGTTAGACTGAGCGACAGTGTTAGTTATCAAATTTGACTGCGGTCCAGTTTTATCAGTTATCTCCAGTTGAAAAGATAAGGTTCTTGGAACGCGAGGTCAAACGAAATGACTGTTGACTGTTTGTTTCATAAATGATTGTTGTGTATTCAACATTTCTAGGAGCCCAGTATAACTGCACCCAGAAAAGCTACACAAATTCATAATAAAATGTGACGGATACCCAAGTGGAAGCCAACGATTAGTAGCAATTCCATATTGTTTATTGAAACCAAAATCCCTATTTTTTCCTCAATTACCATATAGAAATTATTTCAAAGTATACATCCTAATCGTTAGATTGGAAAATGAAGGATACGGATGATTTAACTTGTCGGTGATTTCAACGCAGAGTATTCACTTTTTATGATCCAAAGGGCTATTATCTGCCATGGTTTTCGCAGACTTCTCACACTATATGAAAAGTTTTGGAAACTCGCCGTGTACATGCATGTGGACCAATGCACTGGGCCACCATCAGGTGGCACGATCAACTTTTAATATAGACCAATTGTGGACAGACGAATTAAATGACGGCTTTTACCAAAGTGAATGGTCAAATATGAAGCTGTGACAGCTGGCAAATGAAAATGGGATGCTATCCCCAGAAAGAAGCCCCAATGAATAAGCACTGTCATCCAACGGACGCTTTTAAGGTGTAGCAGAATAGTTTGTACTTTGTAATGTCTTTGTAGAAACAACCCTCGCAGACAAATATTAGTCATTTAACGGAACAGCCGCGTTTTTCTTTGCGAGGTGGTCAACAATCTGCGCATTATTCACGAGAGAATCTAGATGAGTGTGGGATTATCGGTGTAATGGTTAACGCGGGAGCCTCAAGAAAGGATGGGCAGAGTCCAGCCTTCGATCATGAGAGGGATGTGCATTATTGATGAGATTGAACAGGGGCTCCTTCTTGAGTAGGAGCTGACCAAAACGTTCTGTGTAAATGATTGAATTGCAATCGACTGCGAGTTTTGTTCAACTTTTGACAACTAAGGTCTCCTTACGCTTCTCGGTGTGCAACAAAGAACATACACCTTTTACAACAAAATGTTTCTAGTCACCTCAGGAAGAATCATTAAGGTAGATTTTAAAAAATCCTCTTTGTGCAGTGATCACAGAAAAAAGAGCTAACGTGCTTGTTTCTTTTTGTGTGCAACCAACACAACAGCTGCACAAAATAGATCTTATCTTCCCCGAGGCAGGAGTCCAGCCTAATGCT
Source organism: Paragonimus westermani (assembly GCA_008508345.1). NCBI lineage: Eukaryota > Metazoa > Platyhelminthes > Trematoda > Plagiorchiida > Troglotrematidae > Paragonimus > Paragonimus westermani. The sequence continues at coordinate 151,967 of QNGE01000194.1, forward strand.
AGTCTAGCCAAATCGAAAAGTGAACGGCGCCCGTCATAAATCTACCTACTGTTATGGTAACTGAGAGTGGTTTGATTGATCACTATTTCTCCGGTGTTTACGGCAGAAATGTTATAACTTAACTGTCGCTAGTGTGAGCCTACAATTACGTCACAACAAACGCTGGGTTGGTTTTCTCCTCTATACCTGTTAGTCTAACCGGTTTGTATGTATTGTTATTTGTCTTGATGGCTTATTCTTCTCTGCCAAATGATGACTGCGCAATTGCCAAAACGGGATCCAAGAAAGATCACCCGAAAGCATACATTTCTTAATAAGGCATACAGTGCTTTTTGGAGCAATGACAACATTCTTGATATGTTCCAAGTAGTGGTCATGTACAAACGTGCAAACTGCGTTGTTCTTATGGAACAAGGTTACCTCTGTCTTGGTGTCCCACTCATAGCCCTCGAGTTCCATGAAATTAAACTACCTATCTTTCCGTATGAAAATTGTCACTTATGAGACGCTCCATCGAATAAGTAGTCTTTGCACAGAGGGTACTGTGTATGACTACACGCTGAAAACTAGCGCATTGGCTCAACGCATCTCTTGTTTTTCGTAGGCCCAATGTAGCAGTGAGAAATTTTAGAAACCTTCTTTCTGACGACAATTCCAGTTTGTGTGGGTTAACGTGACCAGTTAAGATGAACTAACTAATAAGAGCAAAAATTATTTTTCACCTGGCTATTAAATTACATGGTTTGTGAATAGGCAACGATAAGCACCGATCACCTCCCTCATTGGCAACGCTAAAACCGTCTTTCCTGTCTGTCATATACACTTTGCTAAATGTATGTACTCCGGCGAATTCATACATACTTCACACGTGCCTAATTCACCCGCATTCTGTTTTCAAGAATTGCCCGGTTGCTCTAAACTGCTTATTGTCCCTGAAACTTTGAACGGCAGTTTCAAGAAACAAGCTTGTTACTGTCAGCTATCACTAAGCATATTACTAAATGACGTGCAAAAGATAACTTAAGTCATGAGAGACGTCATGGTAATATTTGGTTACAATCAACTAATTCGAATTGATTTCGTATCCAACATATTATCACATGAATTTCTTGGGTAACTTACAAAGTTTGAGAAAAGGGAACTAACGTCAACTTAAACTCAAAGGTCGCTTGTGAAAGTTGTTGGAAAATCACTTCTGAATTGCGATGAGCAGCTCAGCTTTTCAAGAGCTTGCCAGATGACTTGGTGGGCTATTTAGCCAGGCTGGTCAAGTATCAATAACATCCTGTACGTTATCTTCCCATAGAATTGCAAGGTCCTTACTTGACATTTTGGTGACATTGTTGACCAAAAGTTACTTAGACTGCTGTGAACCTGTCTATTTTTGAATCTTGTTACTAGCCCCTGAATGCGACGAAGGAAATATTTTTATATCCAGTAGCCCTCTGGTTCAGTTATGTACACGATCGAACTTAGAACGCGTAAGTAAGGTTACCTGAGCCGTTTTCGATGGAAGTATTTTGCTCGATCTAATTGGTTACCTTACGAAACTGTGATGGACACATAAAAGGGATGAGTTAATAATTGTGGTGAGGATTGCATACACAGATAAAGTATTAAACCGTTCAAAATTCAATTAAGTCGTCATAAAATTATAACTCTGAACTTTCGATAGTTCAAGAAAAAATCTGCCCGGTGCAGATGATATCCACTTTACAACAACAGAAGCTGTAAAGGGTGCAACCTATAAATGAATTTAAAAATACATCATCTCCTGGACATTTTTCACATGCTGTTAGCCTCCTCACATTCCGGCCATGATCAATGAAAGGAGGACATTAGTGGTGCTGTTGGGTCATTAACCGATGTGATAAAATGTTAGCCTTATTATCCCTTAAAGACCCCTTTAAATTCTGACCGCTTCGGTCTTGAGAACAATTCGGCAGAAAAAGTCTGATTACCCAAAATGCTTGCGAAATTGCCTGTAATTTCTTAACTACCTTTTTGCTTCGTTTTAGAGTAACTAAAAGGTAGTTAAACAATTTCACTCAGTGTATATATTCGGTCACATTGACCATCAGAGTTATGTTAAGCAACGATTTTAATCTAGTCTTGTGTAATGAATACCGCATAAGACAGTTAATCAGATCTATGACCTATGAATATGTACCACAGTGGTGGCCTAGACGCTTATCCAACTGACCACAGAAACGTAGCTTTTTGGTTAAAATGAAGTATCAGTTACCGTTCTCAGATTTTCTGCTCCCTCTTTTCACAGGCTGAAATCACCCAAACATCTGTGGTTAACATGCAAAATAACTTGAACAGTACTGATGAGACTTAACCAGATTGGAATGCTTGCTCATAATTTCGTTTCCAATCACCGGATCAAAATGTCCGGAGATTCTCTCTCTCTCTCTCAGATCTTGGAGGATTTCCACTAATTTGAGGGTCGGTCACAAGACAGTGATTGGTTGTCACGTATGAGAAAGGGAACTGATAATGTCGAACGAATGTAAATTTAGTTAACGTTCAAACGAACTGTTCAATCACAAAAATGACTCAATCTAAAGAACACTTGATAAATATTGAAAAAACTTTTAGTAGATTGCATATGACCCCTCTCAAATTATACTAGTGCACGCTGAAACACTTCCAGCTGTGATTTACCTTTTCAGAATAGAAGAATGGTTCTTATCTATTACTCTAACTTTCGATGCTTAATCACTGAAGCTAAGACTTGGCTTAATGTGGTAAACACTTTCTCCCAATGATTATCTCAAGCAAACACACATCTTTAATAAATAAGATCGTCTGAATGGTTAAACGCTTCAATTCTGTCTGAACACATTGGTGACGTTTGTCAAATGAAGCCTGACCTCTTGTCAATCACACAAAAACAATACAATTCATTCGGATGTCCGTGTGAGTGCTTGTGAAGAAAATTCATCAGAATAAGTAGTTCATCGCAGACCCTCGCTGTCTCAACGTAATGAATGCTGACGGGTCGAAGTCACTGACTTCATGTGCACTAGGTGGAGCTTTCTTTAAACACTATTTTTGCAGACACATTCTCTAAAGAGTTTTAATTAACTTAAATATACCTTCCTGTTAAACAAAACGAGCCAGCACTTCTGGTGCAATGTGGTGCTGAATATAAAAGTATGAATTTGAAGTGAGTTCGACAGTATACACCTGTACATACTGAATGCCAATCACAACCACTGGCAGCTTTCCCACTCCTGAGAGTTTTTCAGGTAACCCCTTTGGGATAAGAAGTACTACGAGTGAGTTTCGTTTTTTCTAGAGTCTTTCAGTAGTACGTATTCTCGGTACCGCCTAGCTTTTGACTGCGGCCAAGCTTTTGTGAAGCAACCATGTTAACCACTGTGCCCCTGACCCCTGGGGATCGCCATATTATCCTACGCAAACGCTCATCTACACTCGCCTATGAGTAACGCTCAGTTTCCCCGACCTTCTTAAGGTGATACACTAACTGTCATATCAACTTCAGTAGAGGAACTCGCGATTCGGTCTTGTCAAGCCAAAGCCGCTAAAGATATTCAAGTTGCGTAACACCTGTGAAAGACATTTCGTTTATTTAAGCTAAAATGTGAGTATTTCACTACCTTAAGTAACACGGCAGAAGCCCAGTAAAATAGGTTGCGTAAAGGAATATTTGACCATTTAATGGGTCGCTCGTTTCAGGACTTTACCTAAACTATCTGTTAGGGTATCTGATGAGTTACAGCTTGATTTACTTCCAAAATGACCGTCATATGTTATTTAACGGAGTGTGTTTCTCTTCGGCTGAACAAAAACTGATACTCTTTACTACGTTTCTAAAGAATAAAGGATAAAGCTTTGAAAGCATATCGTGTACTTGAGCGTGAGACCACAAGTTAGGAAATAAATTGAAGAATGGCTGACGATGAAGATAGGAATCCGAGAAGTAATTGTCTCACATGACCAAATCTAGCTGATCAGAGCTTACTACGAAAACAAAAGAAGAAACTTGAAAATATATAGTTTTTTAACTAGGCATGCGCAGGACTTTGCATGCACATACTTAGTTGTCGGGTAGACACGATTAGAACCAGATAAGAATGAGTTAATTCAGTTGTACGGGTACAGGTCTTGTCCATTAGACCGCTGCTGCTTGAAATGATATTAGTTTAGTGGTTGATGTTTTTCGTAAATTTTCTACTGGTTGAACAAACAGTGTTTTCACGCGGATCCATATCTAGAGCGCGCTAAACAAGCTCGAGTTATGTTAACAAATAATCACAAGTTTTGGGTGAAATCACCTGAACACCATTCCTTCCTCAATACCATTTTCGCAATCGGTGTGAGTTTTAGTGTTCTCCTCACCATAGCGAGCACTACGTTCGAGTTTCGTTCATGATATACAAAGCCTGGACAGGACACGCTACTAAAATTCCGTTTGTGTTCCTTGGGATGATTGTAACGTGTTACCTGCCTGGTAGAAGCCAGGATAAAATCATAAAGGTAGTCGGGCTAGTTGCGGTGGAAAAAGTAGATTTATTCGAATCCAGTTTGTGGTTTCACGGCAAGTCGCTCACAAGCTAAGGAACTAACTGAAAGATGATTGCGTTCCACCTTCGGCTATCGACCCTAAAAGCTGGGCTTCTCATGTAAACCTTTTCTAAATTCCAGAAGGAACATCACAAAACTTAAAGATACCCAAGTAATATTCAGGCTATTTCTCATAAAACCATCAGCAGATGATAATTTGCACACTATTATCTCATCAGATAATGTTGATGCATGCAATGGGGTTAACACAGTGAATAAGGATTAATCCAGCCGTTAGGGCAAATCTTCCGTGGCCCTTTCAAACGATCTAATTCTCATAAGCCGAAATTCAATGTGGTGAATAAAACTGACTCTTCGACTGCAAAATTTCGATGAATGAAGTAACATACATACAAATATATACATACAAATTGTTTGTCGACGAAAAGTGCTGATATGTATCTCAGTAATAAAACGGGTGAATTTGAGCACATAACTTTTGTTTTTGTCAACGGAATCAGCCTGTTCCCCGTTTTTTACGTGTTACATCAAGAAAGCTATTCACATAGACCACGCTACATGTAAATATTGACTTGGGTCAAAAAGATAGCTAATTTCTCTCCTACAGAAAGGATCGGGTTGTCTGAATACCATTCACACAAGACTGTTGAACGTTTAAGTATGACTGATCGTCCACGCTTAGTACGAGGATACTGAGGTTGTGGTCAACGTGAATGTCTCAAACACGAGGGTTGGAGTGCAAGTTCTGGCTCGGACAAGATATCCACTATTGATGAGTTCTATCGCGATTTAACCTCGAGTCTAGTACTTCCTTAAGAAGTGCACTGGACGAAAGGCTTATCTGAATGCAACGAGTGTGATCGGATGTGGGTGGTGTTCAATTCGAAATACTCAAAATCTCCGAACTTCAGTGCAACCCACAAATATCCGGCTTCACCTGTCGCGGTATATTCTCGGCCAAGTTTTCGATGAGTGCAGACTTTGTTTCCTTTTATCTACAAAGGGTTTTGACCAGTTTTATGTTCAACAGAATCAGTTGTCCACATTCATCTCTGTGTATTGCGTGAAACATGCCATTACGAGAACGCTCAGTGAGAAGTTAAACCGGTATCTACATCATCAAGACGGAGGCGATCCACATATGAACTCGTAACAGTCGGCGTAAGCTGCGTGTTTAGGTTCATACCAATCGAGCACGATTTTTGTCAACTTATGGCCCTGTTGAAGTATTATTAAAGTTACTTCTTAAACCGGATTGTATTTGGAGGTCGTCAACAACAAACGGAATACTGCAGATGCGAAGTGACAGGTGTCGTTAGGTTGGCCGGTGCATTGCTTACCATTGCGCTTAAGCTGTGTCCACCTGAAAGGTTTCAGGTGCGTGTCTGTCAACTAAATGCAGCAGGATACTCCAAGTAGAAAACACCTGGAAACCTGCATTTTTCCAGACCTTAGAATATGATTCCCTACCCTGAATCTGTGAAGGGATGTGATTATATCTCTGTAATCCTAGCTGGTGGCAAACGCATGATTTTACTGGTAAACAGTTTACGTTCGTCCATTTGTGCATGTGCTAGAGACGATTTGATTTCCGAATGAAACTCAAGTGGCGTAAGCCAGTATTAAATAAGGTTTGAACAAAACCTGAAACATGGTTAACCATGAATTTGCGATAGTGGACATCTGCACCAGCAGATGTATGGACTAGTGTTGTGTTAGAAAAAAAGCAACTGTTCCGTATCTGTCGTCCGGTATTTACTGACCCAGGATGACGGGCGTTGTTCCACCTAGCAACCAACTAGAGCCGCAGTTCAACCAAATTTATTATAAGTTTTCGATGCTGAACAAAATCACTAGATTTTAAAATGAATAAAGAAGACTACGATTAAATGAGTGATGTTCAACTTCAATAAAAATTCTTCCGATCACTTTCACGCTAGCTCAGCTCATGTGCGTAGAAGCTGCTGTACTGTTACAGCAGACGTTTTGAATGCAGCATTCTTCACAATTCCAAAATTGCGTAGGAACTCCGGTGAATCCAAGATAAGTTGTTACATTTATTCCATTTATTCATCTATTAGTGACTACAAGTGGTAGTGTGTATTGTTCTAGTTAGTTGGATACCAGTGAATATCTTATTGGACAGTTAGGAGCCCAGTGACTGTATGGAATGATTTCACACAGTATCAGCAGTTGTAAATGTGTAAATTGGGAAACTAGTGCTTTAAGTGAATTTGTTATTCTTCTATCTGTCTCAGAACGTCAGTAATACTCGAAAACGATTGTGTGCCGGCAAATTGCTCTTAAAGCAGAAATCAGATTGTCGACTGTTGCCCAAGGAAGCTTCATAATACTTCAGAATTTACTGTGAACAACCTTAAGAATGGTAGATGGTGGTACATTAATGGTTACAAAATTTGTTATCCCTATGTTTCGTACTAAAAAGAACGAGGTATTTTGTGTCCTGTAAACACAGACTGCCATCAGCTGTTCTAGTGCAACAATCAGCCACACGGACATATACTTCAAGACCCTGGTTTCAGGTCTATATATTTTATTAATCCAACCGTTTTCCAAAAGTGGAAAATTTGTTAATTGTGGGAACAAAAGAGTTCGGTTTGTTAGTCACGAAAGTAACAGTTATAATGGGGTTTCCATCCTTTCATGGGCGAACTGAAGCTACGAAGGTAATGCCCATAGGGTAACTTCCAGATTGGTCAGATTACTGAACAAAGTGAACAAGTGGTTTACTTGTTCACTTCTATTTGTGAACTTTTGTATGCGTAACAAAATGGCGGTTTGCTATCCTGGATATCAAGATTATATATTATCCTATGTTTTACTGTACTGCAAAGCAAAATGAGAATAGAGGTACATGAGCTTCGTGGGTTTTACTGTGATGTCATACAAAATACTACTTTATGCGGTGTTTCAGAAAGCGTTGAGAGAGTGCCCTGAGGCTAGACTGTAGACTGGACAGACAGTGACAAACCGCGTACTTTGTGATAAAAACTTCTAGAGAACTTTAAACAGAAAATGGCGCAAACCAACTTTTCATGATGTCTTTTGTGGAAGTATCTACGAAAAGTCTGTGGGAATTTTAATTTTTACCAGTGATAAGTTGCTTGGCACTTCGAAAGAGGTAATCATTGCCACGCTTGAATACACGTATAACACAATACAGCAAACTTTGTGGTCACAGATAGCATCGGATTGCTCCTTTGCCAGAAAAATAGAACTCTTGTGTTCGTTGCCGGTCACTGCATTCATCAGTCTTTACGCTGAGATTGGGAAGCATTTACGCTGCTGTAAACGATTGCCTAAAAACCTAGCCTGACGAGAATATTTCCAAGTCGCCGAGATATGAACTAGCGCACTCGCTGGTGAGCGACATCCATCTGATTACTATTCGCAGCTCATAAAATTTAACGTGTAAACTGCTGTTGATCATCAGCTGGTTACCCACTCTGCGCAGTCCAAGTCATTTGAAGTCAAGTTCGATTATGCGACAGCCCTGAATTATAACCATATATTGTTATAATGGTCACTGCTTTGTAAAGAATAAATCAGTAATGCTTATAGCATAATACAAAGGCATTTTCTGATCAGGCATACTCCTGGTTAATGTGGCGCCCAATTAAAACCGTTAACCTGTGTTTGCTTTAAGTCGACTTATGAGAACCATTCACGAGTCTGAACGGTTCTCATGTTAATTGCTTCACTTAAAGACCATTTTTCCTGTATTTCTGTTAGTCACATTTTTACCACGGCTGGGGTTGTGCATGTGGAATTCATATCACGAAGTGTATTTCCTGACTCCTCCACTGAAACTGTTCACAGGAACTTGGTAGTTCATTTTATTAGTTGCAACAAATGAATCTTGTTTCAGCTTGCCTATTTCTTAGTTAAGCGTGGGCTTATTTTCATTGCCTGGTCGATTACCGATGACGAATTTGAGTCTTCTTTTTGTTTAAGTTTATTTCCTTGTTCAAGTGGCCCAATTTTAATAGCTTTGAATGGGTAATGTACAGTCAGCTCAGCTTAGCCATGTGACACTGCATTCACACATACCTAACGGTTCCAACTCAGTTTTTGGTCACTGGTGAGTTGAAGGAATGTTGGTTCAAAATAGTGCCTGCCAAAATTGGTTTCTCACAGAAATTCCTCTATGTTGAACTGGTCGTCTTGCATGACGATCCTGTTGTAGCTTAAGTCTACTTGCACGCAAATAAAATGTAAAAACGTTACAAATCGGTAGGTCCATTGTAGACAGTATAATTCCATTAGCATAACTGACGCAAAGAATTATGCGCATAAAAATCACATGTATTAATAACTGCGGACCGGTAAGTTTAATATTCGAGAATATGCGCTACAACCACATAGCTAACAAGTCATGAAATTTAGTGAACCAAACAACTGCCCAATTTTGAGAGATGGTAGTAATACACCACAAGTTGGGATCAGTTGCAGCACATAACACGGCAATGAGACACCGGGAGGGACAAAATTAGTTTGGAACAGGAAAAGTTGATTGGTGAATATTATGGTCTGCCACCGGTCACAGATTGTGGTTGTCTTGTTCGCAAAGTTCCTGTGACCAGTCTGCCAGTACTCGCCAGCTGTACAGTTTCTTTCCGACAGGACTTTCCAGAATTCGTTAAGATATGCCAAACTTCATAAATACTTTGTACGTACTGCACAAAACTTTAACTCCGTTCAGTTGACTGTCGTGCTTTTGGCAGAATCGTGGCCGACGACTGTGTGTCACTCAAGCGGTTAAATAGGATTTGTCATACATCGAATTGTTTGGCATATCTCTGACTAAATACTGTATAATTAAAATGTTAGTTTGAATACTGCCATCTTCCACGGTAAATGATTTCATTTGCAAGACCTCAGTTGAGCGTTTGACTGGCATGACCAGTGAAAATAGCCAGTACACCAAGTGGGCTATTTGTTCTTGTGTGGGTTAGGCTGTCCTATGAATGAGCAAGTGAATTACCGATAGTGATTGAAAGTAAAAAACAGCTTTGCGTTCCAACAAGTTTGGAACTCGGCGTTTACTTCTGATGCTGAGCGGCATGTTGAAAACCCCATAGTTCAGCATGCTAACGTCTCAACCCATGCCGCCCAAAGCTATAAACTGTGGTTTAGAACCATAATATTGATTATCCTGATTGTTCTACACATAACTACTACTTAGCCCAAAATCAGAAGTCAAGGGGTATAATCGCAAGAAACCTGTACAAAAGAAAGGATGTTCAAACAGGGGAAAGTTCCAAAAATCACAAGAAACGGAAGCAGGAATTCTTAAATTGGCGATATCTCGTATTCCAGAAGAGGCTTTCTGCAGATCGTGATAGTATTGGTGCACTTTATCAGATACTCCTTGGTGTGAAGAGTGGTCGATGTAAGATGGGGTATTCACCCACGTTTAAGCAAGTAGATCTCTTACTGCAGGGTGCACAGGTAGCATCTGCTGATCAGAGCAAATTTGCAACATTTCAATTTGTATATTCCAACCCGTTTACGTAGGGGCTAATTTAATGGCAGAGATATTTTTGTCGACAAGCCTTAAATCTTACTTGTCCCGGTTGGCAAATCTGAAACCACTTCAGAATAATTGGCTTTCGGATATTTCTGCATGTGTTGAAAACAGCAAGTATAAACTTCCTTGTTTAAGATGTGTGCATTGTTTCTATCTTTTCATAAACTACGCTGTTATATTACAGAAATTGGGCAATCTTCTGAAGTTTCAGTCAAGGATACATCTTTTCTATGTCCCATCTGTTTGTGTTGTTGTAACCTGTTCCAATCTGACCTCTGTAACCAACCTGTACAAGAGGGCACCAGAAAGATCACAGGCTGATATTATTTTCAAATTGCCTTGATAGCTTTTGTTTCCGAGGGCTGAAAGCGTCTTGAAAAGTTAGCGATAGCAGTTTAAGACAGACATGACAATGTGTAGAAACGAAACTTAATCACAAGCCATAATCTTCAATGAATTGTAAATAAGTCCCCAAAACAGGTCGTAACTTGAATTTCATCGCTGGTCTCATCATCATCATGCATTGCCAATATCCAAGTTCTTCGATTTGTGCCGAAACCCTGACGGTTAATTAAGCCAGATCTGTTTTGTATTTCAGACAATTACTCGTAAACCCTAAGCTGTTTTGAACTTATCCCGTGACAAGTATCTGTATGCTAACAACAGCCGATGGTGCTAAAATGTACTCTTTCTTTCCGAACTATAGTTGAGGTGTTAAGGCCATTCTGAACAGTATATCCGTCACTAAGTTGTCATTGATTTTTGAACACTGACAAGGTTCCGATTGTCCTAGACCGTTGATGTCATTGTCCTATCGATTTTACATGAATAAATACCATTTCTATCATTCTGTCAACTTTCGCATTGTGGATGAGGGGTATGTCACAAACAACACCAGGCAATTATTCTACTATCACGTAGCCTGCAAATACGGGACAATAATGTAATCTTATTTACACTATGCAACATGTCGTTACTGTCTGATCAATCGTCGGTAATCCTGACATGGCATCCACAAGATCCTGGCCCAGACAGTCAGGCTCCGATCACGTAGTCGGAATAGGTTAAGTGGTATTTTTGAAGTAAGCATTTTCTCCCTTATTCACGTGGGTTTGTACACTACTCCGCTCTACGTGCTGAATGCTTAACGAAACGTGAAAAATACGTCAGTAGCCTTTAAGTTATTTTGTGTACTCCAGAAACACCAGTGGAATCAGATACCCTGCAGTAGGTCACAGAGTGTGTGATGACGTAAGAACAACATATGTTATCAGATTTCGTCATGCCCATCTAATAGGACTACCACATTAGATTTGGATGAAATGCTTCTGGTTGTCCGAGCTTCGGACGATGCCGGAACATGATGCCGTTCTCCGTAAGTATACAATTGATAATTTTGTATCTCTGATTTAGATCACTGAAACTCTCACCTTTTGAGTGGATAACAACAGAACCAGTTGTAAAATCTAACGACTTACACACACCGAGCTCATCCATGTACGTTCCTAACAGTATTGACCACTTGATATCATCTATAAATAAGGCTGTTAGTACCCACGGAAACGTTGAATCATAAGGCAGTATTCGCATGCCTTTGTCGTCCGTTTTCCCCACACGGAATACTTCACTGTGGCTGAGAAGACGACAGTTTTCTTCCGTGGCGCCGTCGATAGAAGCGCGGACTCTCGGTTGCAAAGTTTGAGTGCCCTATTCTTCGCGGCTCTGTATCTGACCAGGATCTTAAGGTACTAAATAATTACAGCAGGTCGAAAAACTTCTGCTCGCTACGTGCCAGACTGTCCTCATCGGATTTATTGTGAGTGAATACGGTGTTAACAGCAACAGATGTCCTGCTAACTATTTTCAGAACAGACACTTCCCAACTCTTCAAGATATGGGACAGTGTCACAGTGTGTTTGAAGTAGCTACGCCGGCCCTTATACTGTGTATCACAGTCACTGGAACCGCTGGTTAGAGACATTACTGTTGTACACATCACTTCTTTCTGTATAAGTTGTGATGAAGGCTTCAGTCATAGTTCATATTGAATACAACTTTTGATACCCGGTGTTTATGGCAAAAATTGATGCTTTTGTACACTCTGGAGAACACTTCCCCAGTCTTGTGTACGCCAAGTCGAATCTGGGACCATCGCCTCAGCAAAATAATCCGGGACATCGCATGGTAAACCATCAATCGAACACCAAGAGGACGTCGTAGCCCTGTGTTTTTATTCACATTTAGGCCGATAGAAAGTAGGGGTAAGTTTTTCACAATGATGAGCCACATATTCAGATATCGCCCAACTGTTGTCGTTTTTACCCTCCACTACAATGTTTGTATCACGCGTTTTCGAAAATGCATGTCATTGTTGGGTTTTTAAGCCCCGTTTCACTTTCGTATCGGTTTCCGACCTATTCAAAATTAAACTTTTATTTCTTGCCTTGGTTGCATTTCACAATCTGTATAGTCGAGATGGAGCCAATTACACACTATTTTACAACGTACCGTAGTTATGCGAGCTACCATATCCGGTTGTTGTTTCTTGTAAGCACTCTAATAATGCATCTATGCTTATCGGAAAAGCTGGGACTGTGCTTGCGTTTGTCATCTGTGACTAGGTTTAGAATATTAACACTTGGCTACGGATTTACTTGATTGTACGTCGTGGGCCACGGAGAGACTAGCTAGGTTTATTTGTTCATGCTACAAGCTGAAACATATGGTTGCTTTTTAACTTAAATGTTCTCTCAGTCCAGGCTTGGTCGCAATATTCAGTGTGTGTAGTCCAAACCTCAGAGTAAACCATTAGAGCTGACTCAACTTGTTCACCCACAAGTCTTTCCTCTAGCTTGAAAAAATGATGGAGAAGCGCCACCGATTTGAAGCGTTACGTTCTTGAGTAACGGATTCTTTTTAATGTCTAATCTTTAGTTTATTCGCTTGATCAACAACATAGAAGGTCACTTCTAACACTGCAGATTTTTCCGTTTAATAACTTTTGGAACAAATCTCAGTGAGGTCATTCGATGACCTTGTTGTGTGCGTCAGAAGATTCACCCCTTGTTGAACTCGGTTGTCAGGTAGTATCCACCAATGTTGGGGAGTATGCAACGGTTCACATCGCTAGCTCAACTGTGTTTTTAAAATGACAGTTTGTCGCGATCAGTAAGGAACTTATACATTTGAAACGACTAGCCCTTCAAGAATTCCCATTTCTCCTTTAGTTTACCCCTCGTGATTTTGGACTTATTCAGTAGTTTTACACAATCAAAACCCGCGTCAGTAACAATGGCGGCCCAAGCCATGTTACCTTTGAATGGGCACAAACTCGAGAACATACGTAAGTCTTTAAAGTGATGAATTACAGTGCCACTGCATCTCATGTTTGGTGAAGCCATCAACCAGGAGAGGTCAGCACCGAAGATATGGTAGTTGCAAATGTTACACGTTGCAAAAATTCACCACAACATGCTAACATATTCCCTGACATTCGTTGATTGTCGTGTGGATTACCTGTGCGGGTAGCATCTTCTTGGACCACGGTTATTGTTCCAAACAAGAACTTACGCGCGCGAAATGCTAACATTTAAAAACCAGCTGGCTGATAATTAGTAACTTAGTTGCTTGATGCCTTCCTGCTATCGATAGAGACGTAGCGTGCGACTAGATTACCGGTTCCTACTTTGTTAGTGACAAGCGAAGAGCACATACTGCAACCACGTTGTGATCACGCATGTTTTATGTAGTTCATTATAACATGAAGTGACACAAATGCTCAGCAGTGGCCTTGGTGGATTCCAGCATGAACTGTTTGAGAAATCCTGCCGAGGTAGTCGATTCTCTGAATCATTTGGTGGATTCTATATGCGACAGCGGGACGGCTGGGTAACAGTGTCCAAGTGTGAAATTTCCGAGTTCGTGGTATGGCTTCGTAGCTCAGCTGGTAGAGCGCTTGCCGAGTTAAGGCATGCTGTATCTGTCGCTGGTTCGAATCCAGCCGAAGCCGTGACTTTTCACAGTTGGGTCTCATCTAAAATCATACATCTGCCATACTACCTATTAGTAGTGCAAATGAAATTACCAAGACCATAACTGACAGAATTGATCAATATCAAAAGGCGACTTAGGCTCCTAAATGGGTTTAGTGAGTACGGGAGAAAGCAGTCCCCAGTAAAATGTATTTAGGTGTTAACAACCAAAAAAATTACCACGTTTCCATAAACTTCCATGAGAAGTGAAATAACTGCTAGCCTGTCCGCCTGTTTCGCGCGAACAGCATGAATGTTTAAGCGGTAAGCACAAAACCTTCCTTTTTCTTAATCATCCCATCTGGCTATACACAAATCAGCCTGACGGAATCCACCCTAACTGGCTGAAAATTTTATCGGGTAAACGACACTCTAGCTGTTGACAGTGCATTTATCAAGTTGAGTTCCAAGGAGTTTAAGTGTTTCCGCAATGCAGGCACCGATCAAAGAAGAATGAGGCGATCTCAAAAATTTTTATGAACTGAGACAAATACTTTACTTGTTTCCACTTAACAGTTGATTGGGTGACAAATTACTATTGCTGGCTTCAGAGTAACTGGTCTTCGCAGCAGAAGCCGATCACTGTGGCTGCCCATCTTAAACACCCACCAGCAGTCCAAATGTGACTAGTTCCTAAATGGTTTTGTTTTGTTAAAGTCAGTAAGGCTCCATTTCATGCACAGAATTCTTGCAGTATGGTGCGTACTACTTCCGTGAGTAAGTCACCTTAGAACATTCGAACGTTTTCCGAACAAAAAATCTGGCTTTTTTCTTGCTTTGTCGATTTAGCACTTACACAACTTATTACTCACCAGAAAGTGACGGACGAAGATACAGATAGATGAAATTTGAGGAGTACTATTACAGTTTTAAATGCAAACCAAGTCCCAAACTTCAAAAAACGTACCCTGCTCGTCAGCTTAAAGATGTGATTTCAGCTTGAAACTAATTGCAGCCTGGTATTAGTGGCATATGTGTATCAATTTTCTCCCGAGCTGTTCTTAGGAGGTTGTTATCCGGATGAAATCTACCGGTTAAATTTCATTCTGGGTTGCTCAAATCTGGGCTTTCGACCTGTAAAGATGCCTAGGTGATGCATTGAGATCTGCTAGAACTACACGTAAACAATAATTTTGGGAAGTTTGTGGACATTTTAAGCGAAATAAATAGCAGACTATGTGAGCTCGTTAGGTAGTTTAAGCACTTTGGTACTGGTTAATACTTATATTGAGGCAAAGGCTAAGGAATTTCGCTCATGGTCATATTGTTTTACAACGACTACCTTAAAAAACATTATCCCCCACAATTTCATACACATTTTCATTTCAGATTGCGTTACATTATCAAACAACTCGTCACTCATCAAGAAGGCCGTAAATCTGGATAGGACGGCAAAGTTGACACTTGAGCGAGCAATGACGGGGACGAATACTCAGAAGGATTGTTGGTCAAAGGGACCCTATCTGGGCTTTAGAAATAACTTGACCCACAGGTGTTCAAAAGAAACATGCACCGACTTTGACGAATGCGACAAGCTTCAGCAATTCCCTATTTTAGAGCCTCACATTGTCAAAGAGTCATCCTACCTTTACGAGACGCAATCTTGGCCAGCGGCGTTTCACGAGTGTAAACATAATGAATATCTTTGGAATTCGCAGGAGGCGTCTACGTTTCTAGGCCAGAATTCACTAAATGGTCGCACGAACTTCACAAACAAACAGCTGACGGAACTGGAGAAGGAATTTCATTTCAATCGTTATCTGACTAGAGCAAGACGAATCGAAATTTCTAATGATTTGGGTTTGACGGAGACGCAGGTCAAAATCTGGTTTCAAAACCGACGAATGAAACAGAAGAAACGGATGCGAGATCAGTACGTTGGGCTGACAAAAGACATTGATGATGTTTTTACTAATATCTCACGCAGTGAATCCAAGATTATTACGAAACAAGAGTGCCGATCTCCCACTGACTATGAACATCGAGATCATTTTAAGGCACTTAGTGATAGCGTGCCCATGGAAGGTGACTACCAGCAGCTCCCCTACTATTCTGAATCTAATTATCACTTTGGAATACCTGATGATTATACAATGAAATTTCGAAATTCAGAACAAACAGTAGCGCCATACAGCAGACGCAATTCATAATGATTTCATTTATGCACACTTGGAAATGCCGAATACATAACCTACCGTGTTGTCTTGAAAATCGATTCAGTACATGCTGTTAGTTGAGAACACCTCACAATTTTAAGCTCCTCTCATACAAGTAAAACTGTCAACTCCTCTAGTCTTTGCACCGGTGCCCAGTTTTAAGGCATGTCTTCATCTGCCGCGCGATCTGTAGATTAGTCCGAATATGTCTTCTGCTAACTTCTACCGCCTCATCCTTGGTCTAACAAACCTGTGACATTTGAAGTCAAAACAGTAATCATGGTTCAGGTAACTGCGTTATATCCATTCATACTCCACCGCAAGCGACGTACATATATTTCTACTATCCGCAGATGCTGTCGGTTTCGAAAAAGACACCACACATTAATCAAGACGTTCAACTCACTATTTTCGTTATTAAGGTTGGGTAATAATCACTAAATTTTCAGATGCGCCGGAGAATAAACACCTTCGGGGCCAGATATTCGATTGCACTGTTCATGATTGGCATAAACCAATTTACCGCTAAATAAAAGCCATACTTTCAACACTGTGAAGGTTTCAAAAGTTGACAGACATTAAGAACGCCAGCTCCGTGTAGAGCAAGCCAGAAACAGAAGTCGTTGTTTTGATATCTCATCTCCAGATCGGTGAAATAAACAGTCCATCTCACTAGACCGATACGGTGATTCCGTGGTGCTTACTGGTAGGCAAGCTGCCAAACCGATACCAACCTTGCTCCAACCCTTCCAATCGAAGTAGCAGGTGAAAGACAGTTCCAGCTACTTGTGGCGTCAGTCTGGAGTCTAGTGAGTATGGTTCAAAATAGGGGCACTTGAGTCTTTGGAACGATTTATCATTGAAAACTGCTTAAGCAAAGCGGGAGACGATTATTCAAATTGGGAAGGCGACAGTGTATGACGAAATCAGCTGTTCAAATTCCGAGAGTGTTCCAATGAACCGATGGCGCTTTGAAGCTAGTCTGTTGATGAGCTAAATCGAGCACAGCCTAATGATTAAATGCCGTTTTCGGGTAAGAAGTGTAAAAGAAACACTGTTCTATGAAATGCCGGAACACCACTAAACTGATAAAGATGACAAAACAAGGGATAGCTGCCAACGATTAACGGTAATCTGTTTCAACCAAATTAGTTACCGGTCCGGTTTGTTCAAGTCAAATAAGAAGTTGCAAGGCGTTTTTCATAGAATGCAAACGAGCTGCTGTCCTTCAGGTTTGGTGTCTTTAATAACACCCCAACAAAACGGGCATAATATTGTGTACTGGAACTACTTCCTCGTCTTTCTTCATAGAACATTACATTTCGGGGTGCCTTTAGTGACCGACTTATGTACAGTCCACCAGAGAGGCAAACGGATTAAGTTGAATTTTCCATCGCTCAAATGGCTTGTCGCAGCAAAAGCTATACTTGCGTTTGCTGCTATTCTTCCATCACTATTTGTGCACCGTTTAAGCAGTCACTTTAGAACGGTTAGTCTACGCAGATTTGACTAGGTTGACAAACCCAATTTTGCTACCAGCGTGATTGCCAACCTTTTGTCAGCTAACCAGTGGGTTACTCCACCCCAATTCACCCTTGTTAGTGGGATGAAGCAGCTTAGCCAGGCATATCCCAACTCCTCCCATTCACTGGCATTTCTCCCAAACACCGTTCTAAAATGCGCATCATCCCTACCCGACCAAACTTCAGAGTATTAAGTCATCCATCATTCTGCCTGACCACTGTGGGTGAGCAACCGTGGCATGATCAAATGAATGGTGTGTGCATGTGTGTATGAGTTGGTCACTTCTCGACATGCAGACGTGGGCAAACGGACAGCTCACACAAACGCACACTAACACACGAGCAAGCTTTCGGTATTGAAGCTAGTAAGTTATCCAGCTCCAGTTTATCCAAACACTGACGGCAGTCGAAGAAGAGTGAGCTCAACTGAGCGGACAGTGTTGCCTGCTACAGGCGCACACCATGCAGAGTAGGAAGGCAATCACAACAGAGAAGCAGACAGCCAAAGTGGTGAGGAGAGTCTTATAGATGGGAGTGGGTAACAAAATAATTTGACAGCCAGTGAGGTGGGCGTTAGACGCAAACACCTGCAGGTTGTCAGTGGGGCCCTACTTGTATTTGTGAATCTTAGCGTCTTGATTGGCAGAATAAAAGTTTCCAGCTACCACACCGCTCATCCAGAAGACGACAGAAAATGTGTTTCCTCAGTAAGAGCGATCGTACGGTGGCGTGCTTCTCCCAGTGAGTCTGGTGGTAGACATGAGCCAAATTGAGAACAATAGTCACAGTTTCTGACTCAAATGTTGGGCAGGCGAGAAACAATTTTACAACGGTTGAGTTTTTGACTAATTGAAAATTTTTTATTAAGTTTAGTTGCCATGATTATAGCTAAAGAAACTGTTTGTATGCCTCAGATATCAATATTCGAAATGCGCAAAAATTTTCATCAAGCGGTTTGGTTTCTTAATTGAAAACGTAAACAGAACGTTGACTATGCGTGCAAGCGACTCCCAAAACCTTTTCAAGTCAAAATGATTCCTTCAAGAATTTGTCTCTGTTTGTGCACAATATTTTTTTTATATTTTATGCTGAACTCTATTTGGTTTTGAACAAATTGAAAGTTTAGTGAAACACACTTTTTAAACGTGGTCAACTCAAAGTTTCCGCAAACATTTTTTCCAGTTAAAGATAATTTATTTACAAAGTTAACGGCAGATACTTTAGCTTCGAAGCATTGAAGTAACCAAGAGACACAGAAGGGCGTTTGGTTTCTGTATGCAGGAGACCAGCTACAGCTAAAAAGCAGCAACCGGTTGAGAGACCCTTGACAGAAACACTGTCAGGTGTACGACACTTTTGTTGATTATGTTAATAGCGTTCTCGCGTAGAGAATTGATCGATGCTGCATGGCCACCATGTCTTCCATGCATGTCAAACACTTCTGCGTTCAGCCTAGCAAAAATATGATGAACGACAAAATCAGGTCAACCGTGCGATCTGAAAACAGTAGATAACTTGCACTCGAGTACTCAAGGTTCCTCTCCGGATGGTGACGTTAGTGGGATAGCAATACATTGGTGTTTAATATATCCCAAACGAGAGCATTATAAACAACAAGAAGTCTGCATCTAGGCTGCACTTCAGTGGAAAAAGTGCACCAACTAGGTTGCAAGCAGGTAGGGACTGGAATATCTCTGTTTGGTCCGGAACTAGTTTGCTTCCAATTTCAGCTTATAATTTCAAGAAAAATAACTGGTTGAGGAATATTTGTTATTCTCATATCCTCCAAACATCTATTTTGAAAATTGTGAAGCTAAACTTTATGTCGGGCTGACTGATCCTGTAAACTTTGGTATCACCATATAAACGGATGACAAAATCGTAGTTATAAATCCTGGTCAACCGAAGCTTCTTTCATATTCAACTAAGCTAGACCCCAAGATCATATGAACCGTGAGATTGAAATACACCAGCGATGAACTACCATTCTTATATCATCTGGTCCACAGAGCTAGAAAGTGTTTAAAGACCACATTTCGAGCAATATCGTATATACAAAGTGACAACAAACCTGTTCATTCAGGAGTGTTTACGAAAGCACATGGTTCTCGGCGTTCCACAAAAGGCTTTTAATATGCGGGTAAGCAAACAACAATAATTCCCGTTTCGTAAGGCACTCTACTGGTAGCGAAAGAACCAAAAACTTAAAAGGAACTTTCCGAGATATTTACAGGGTTTTGAACAAGTTTGTCTTGTTTTCTTTTATCTCGAGGATCCTTTATTTCTTATCGGGACTGTGGAATGCAGAAATGGGTGCAAATGCTACCAACAGCTTTACGTCGGGAAGGTCCTACAAGGACAAAAATTGAGAGAAATGAATAGTGGAGGAACAAAACCAGAGGCAGAAAAACATACCTGGGCTTGTCAAAGGGATCATCAACTACCTGACATCTACAAATCACGAGAAGCCTGATTTTGTGAGGAGTATTGGGCTCATTGAGACTGTTTAATCGGGAAGGCCTTCAGAATTAAGTAGGTGAAAAACACAACGAATGTAACGGATAGCTCTGGCTTTGTCGTGCACGACAATTGATCTGTGCCAGTGAGGTCGTCTTGCAGCGATGGTCAGTTGTAATAAATGGTTTGGGAGATTAGCGAATCTGGGTCAATATCACAGGTAGCTATTCTTCTGCTACAAAGCAATCGACCTGTTGCTACTTCCAAATGACTGGCAATGGGCAGTTAGTTTCTGTTTTCACATTTTTGTAATACTTACTCAGTGATAACACTAATTTCAGCTTAACAGTCACACTTGTAAATGTCCATATGGCAAACAGCTCATAATTTTCGCATCTACTTAATGGGTTTTGTACCCTTTCCAACCAAGGTAAAGTCGTATTAGTGGAGAGATTTATAAAAGAATTAAAATAGCTCATGAGCAAAAAACTTGATATTCAAATATAAAGAGAGGCTTGTGATGCAATATAGTGGTTGGATTTCCAGTGACTAATTTATTCCCGTAAGCTGGGGTTTGGCATGCCAAAATGACTCATACTCGGCCTTCACGCGTTCTACCCGTTTGAAGAACCCAGCTAGAAGTATCGTAGCACGTCGGGGTTTGGAGTAGAGCCTTACCCACCGTACACAGCGCGCCGTACCGCAAGAAGCCCTGGGAACTTCAGGAAGACAGACGAACTAGCGAACCGGAATTCAGAACAGCCCATAACCAACGGATCACGTTATGTAATTCTGGTTCTTGGGCAATTGATGAGAACGTAGGTGGTGATTCCTTGCCACATCACCTGTTCTGCAAGTTGATTTTCCTCGCCCAACCAATGACCGTGAGTATTTGGTTCTTTTATAGTAGCCACATAGATCAAGGGGATTGTTCTGCGTTGACTAGTACCGGTGGAAAGGTGGTCAGGATTGTAAAGTGCGACTAATTCAGTGTGACTAGTCCAGTTTGGTAAGTATGATTTGCGACCTAACGTGTCACCCGAATACCTCACACGTGCCTGGCGCTGCGGATCACCAACGCAAGATTAGGCCATCTATGAGAGCTCTCCTACTGTACCTCAACGATTCAGCACTTAAGATCATCAACTCGCTTTCAACCTCAAGATCCGTGTTTGTGTTGATTCCGTTGGTTTACAATTCATTATCAGGAGGGTGGAACCACAGGAAGATACCGTCCGGGGTGTTGGCCCGATGAATTTATTCCCTATTGGTCACAAGGTCACGATTAACTTATCTTGTTTAACTACATCTCCGCTCAAGTTTGGTTCTCCTCTCTGATGGCTGAATTCCATTGGTAAGCACCCACCTTACGGCGTGCTTTCCGAACAGTGGATGATGCTGTTGTGAGAAGCCAAACAATAACTTGATGAGGTAGCTTGCCGGAGGACAACATTTTCTTCAACCAAGTGGGATTAGCAAAACTCGCGCGCCTATCGGACGTTCAGTCTTGTTGATCGGTTCACAGATTGCTGATGTATGGTAGAAACCGCACGTGGAGATGACTCAGTTCCGTTTTTTGACAAGGACATATGTGAACACCAGTTTCAGTGAACGAGTAGAACATCTCGTTACAATATCTGCGAGTGAAAGCGAAAGGCAAACAAGCACTTAGGACAGTTGTAAGTAGTTCTTAAATTCTAAATATAATTGGGGAGGAGGTTCCTGTGTAAAGTCTACCGTAACCATTTATAGCTTCGTGTTCAGTTTCCTAAGTGTGATGAACTGTGAAAATCGAAAGAAAAACGCGAGCAAGAAGCACAATTACTCATTGTTTACAAGATTGTTTTAAAAGTGTGATCAGTTAACTTGTCTCTGTAGTGGTTTGGCCAGTAGCACAGCCTATGGGAAAAAACTGGGCGCCATGCACAGTACGGAGCTTTATAAGTACAGAATGTCCAGCTGACTTAGTCAAATGGACCGCTTAGTGCTCAGTTTAAACTTGAGGCATTTTTCCACGTAAACGCAGTTAAGGTTTCCGTATTCTAGTGTTACTGCCAGTCCACTATACACTATAAATTGTTTACGCAAACAGCAATATTTGCTCTGTTTTCGTTGCATTTCTGATGCTTACAAGATATCTACCAAAACCGCACGATACTTACAAGTTTGCTAGCGTATTAATAAACCCTTAATCAACTGAGTTGATCTTGTGCTGACGGACTTCACGGTTAGCCCACACTGCTAATAAGAACCAGTTCCGGACACCTCTGCATACCAGGGATTACTCTATAGATATTTGTAAAACGTTTCCTCACTTCTGTTTGTAGAAGTCTTCCGTCTACAAAAACCAAAAGTTTTTGGATATGAATCACTACTCGTTTGTTAATTAAGCTGAAATTAAAATTTGCTGAAACTAAGTGATCTAAAGAGACACCTTAGTGCGTTGGTATATGATTATTTTAAGTGAGTACTCTGTAGAATAATACGGAACGTCTACCACACAACCACCAATTCGTTCCTCTATTCACGCCATTTCAAACTTTATGACGACAGCAATCTCTGTAAAAACAGGAATGTCCCCAAGAGCGTAGATCCTTAAATACAGTTGTATTGAAGACTGTCAGAAAATGAATCGTTTCTTCAGCGGCTGTCAAATGAAGCTGGTCACAAAAAGCTGAAACCAGAAGTTAACCTTCTAAAGAATGAGTTACGTCTTTCATATGCAAATAAATCCACGACATCTACCGGCTGAATGTCGACAGGTTTGCAGTCCCATTGTTGGGTAGAGTAACCACACCAGATGGGCGATTCTCGGAAGATTTCTGACGACTATTTCTAGATATTTGGGAGGACCTATCGAGGATAAAATTACCAATCACAGTGCTATCGAGGCAACGACTAATAGGTAATTTGTGCATCTAAAACCCAATAGCGAACAAAAAGCAGAATATCATGACAATGACTAATGGACTGGAGTAAGCAAAATATTAAGTTGAACATTTGAGCAAACTGACAATACACTAAAAGACAATTGCTCATGTGTAGCAAACGAGTTATTTTTACATAAGCCGAACATCCTTCCTAAGTGACATCCGCGGTGGGAGGACTACAGCCGCGATCATTTGTGAGTGGCATTGCATAAAATGACGGTTGATCGTTGACACTCAATACACTTTGGGTTCTATTTACATCATGGAAAAAACAGAAGAACCCTCAAGACAGGTTGACGTTATTTTCACAAATTATAAATATTTGCTGTTTCGTGTGATACACGATACTATTTCAGCTTCCAACTCGTCTGTATATAGCACATACACGGGTTAGTAAGTGATTTCGCAATTAAAAATTCTTCTAAGTAATAAAAGACAGTGATCGATAAATAGCTGCATTCTACTGGCAATTCTTTAACAAAGGTCGTATGCCGAATAAAATGAACACAATTTTCGCGGGACGCTACTGTATGCATGATAATAGCTGATCAAATAGGTATTCAGACGATAACACCTATGAACGTAACACAAATTAAAGAAACGTTTCCTCGTGCGTAAAGCTCGAAATCTGCCATTGGACTGTAGATGCATGGACGATTTTCAGCGAAGGCAAGTTCAACCCCGCAATGCAACACCAATTATTTTGTGATCACTAGCTAGACAGAACAAACCGATTTTGATCTTGATAACTCGAGAACTTACTGCATTTTCAGCTGCTTTTAAGTTCATTTGAATCGCGATGGATTCTAATAAGCAAAATTAGAGCTACTAACAGCCTTATTTCAAGCCAGTGTAATGTTGAGATTGTCATAATGTACTTGAAATTTCGTGTCATTCATACAATCTTCAGAGTACCACGTTCAATGCTCTTCAGCATTTATGCAGTGTAAGTTCGAAAAGTATGTTCAAAATTGGGCAATATTCCACAATTACATATATTAGCTGAATAGTTTTTTTTCAGGAAATTGAACTCAACTCAGGCACTAATTGCGTACGGATAAACTGGTAAGTCGCAGTTTGGCTCCGATTTGACAATACGTCATTTAGTGAATCAGAACTTTAACGAAATGGTCATTGTTACATTCACCGTAATCTTATTTAAACCAGTATCTACAGTAAGATACAGCCTTACTAACAAAATTTCCCTTAACTTTGGCTCCCGTTAAATTCGAAATAGGTTTTTAACAGGGATAGTAATCAAACACTAGCTAGCATGACTTCGAGCGGAGAAATTTGAGATGAATCACTAGTATGGGCTGTCGATAGTTCTTTTACGAGAACACTCAGTGCAGTCATAATGCAGATTACACTCATCGGCATTGTACTGATCAGGGTGACTCTGTAGGAGAATCTTCCCCTAATTTACTTTTGATGGCTGAGTAGTTTATTTGCAATGGATGAGCACCCATACCAGTAGACGTCGAAATAAATTAGGAATAGTTAACGGACCTGGGTGGGGGCTGGTAGAAAACAATCAATCACTACAGCAATTGCGGGTTATCTGGTTGACGACTACTACCAAACCAATATAAAACAAGCCTTCGACGCTGTTTAAATAGTTCCCTGAAACAAACCAAAACTAATTCACTAACAAACATCAGTCACCAACAAGGCATGTCGATGGATATATACATGCATATATGGTTCCGACTGAAACAAGTAACAAGATGAGTTACCTTGGACACTGATAAAATTGTTATTGGGTGAACCAAAGACTATTGATCATTAAACGGATTAGAACGCCATTTCTTGAAGTGATTAAACATTGATATGCACGTGGTAAAAAAATATGTACAATTATTATTTTTCGCCTGATGCCAATTAGACAAAGAATAAGGTCGCGTGGTTGGGTTTATCAGTCTCTTTCAGGCTGTTGTTTATGAATCATTACGCCCCTTTGCGAACTAACGGCGTTTCGATGAATATTGTTTACCTATATGCAAATGATCTCATTCAGTGGCTGTTAGAAATCTACAGGCAGTTCCTTTGCTCTTCAACTGTTGTGGTGAACGGTCGACAGTTTTTCATTACATTCTCTATAGGGAAGTTCTGCTTGTCTTTTTAAGTGCACACCTTAATGAATCATTAGTTGATAGTTGACGTTGACTGGGAACGCAATTACCCAATAACATCCGAAGAGTGTGATGATTAGAGAACCATAATAACTCCCGCAACACTAGCTTGACCTAACACCAGAACGCACAGATATACTTCGCGGAATGCTTATGTTCCCTGAATCTTATGAGGGCCTTATATAATGAAGCGTATTAAGAAAGTCATTGACAAAAAAAGTTATTCTTGACAGTTAGTTTTATTCGACGAAAACGCGAATATGGATGTGAATGAGGTAGTTCTTCCAGCATACTGCTTAGACTGACCAAGGCCCAAATGGTAAAATTCGTCTAATCGGCTTTGAAATTCTAGTATGGATGGACTGCCTGAATGCAATTCTTAGCAGACAAAGTTGTACAATCGAAAACGGTCAAAACAGTGAGCGTTAACATAAAACACCAAGTAATTTTATTCTTCTAGCTTGAAAGGGTGTTCAAAAAGTACACAATTTCAGACTTCGCAGCTGAGCATCAGTTATGAGTTAAGGGGGAAGAACTGTATGAACACAGCAATCCTGTAAACAATATTACCCTCTATTCAACGTGTACTTTATCTTTCTGTTATATTCTGACTTAAATCAAGCAAGCTGATAATGGAAAACTACGTACGACGTTCTACTTGTTTTCATCCAGCGTGTATGGTCCACCATCCCAAGTTATTAGAAGATCACAAAACATATTCTACCCCTTGGTTACTTCGTTTTATACATTCATTCATAACGGTATTCAGTCTGGTGACTGTCTATTGTAACTTGAGCTGCCGTTCACCGTAACAGTGACAAACTGTACATCTTTGTCGATCACTTTGTAACGCATCTGAATGCTTTCAGAGTATATGCTAGTGAACAACTACTTTTCTAACGCGATCATAACTTTAGACACCGGTCAGCTGAAAATCTTTAATTAATATATCACAAAATCGTGAAAATTCCACGTTAAAAGACGAAGTGAGCAACACACAAGCAATATAAATCTTCGTTTTTTGTGACAACCAGACACCATACATGGCAAGGCACCGCCAAGACAAATCGTGTCTTCGTCATCCGCGCTGTATTCTCTCCAGCAATAATACAAGCCGACAAGAAAGTGCTACAGAAGCATGTGGAATACCCTACCGTCTCAGGCGGACAGTCTGCTGACAGAAAGACAAGTCAGAATACTCCAGATTTGACGTGAAAAGACACCCCGTGTAGGCCCATTCGGCCATTCTCTCTGTTCAGCCTGTTCTGTATGTTTTCGTACAGCAGCTACACAAGAATATTGTCTCTATACTCCGTATCGATCAGCCTGTTGCAGAGAAGATTTTCCACACCGGCAGTTACTCTCGTAAGCACACTGTCTATACTGGAAAGGGTAGATGAAGCGCCCTTGACTGGAACTACCGGATACGTTCGACACTCCGACTAACTGTCGGAAAGTCCTCATCATGCCTTCAGAGTAACCGCACAGTGCAAAACACTGACCTTATTAAGTGCATATATCTATCTGGGACTTCGATTTGAGGGGGATAGTTACACAGAATGTTACGAGTAACCGAACAAAAGATCGGCATCAGCTTTGTAAATGTGGCGGTCTTTGTCTGTATAAGTAGGTATCTTCTAGAACCAACTACAGGATGCAAATTTCAGCAGAGTGACATTCATTTTTTGCACTTATTTTACAGAACAATAAATTCACTCAATATTCAATTTTACTCCGATTAGACACGTCGTAAGGTGACTATCCTCAGTGAAAGGATTTATCAGAAGCCTGATTCTTTTCAGAATATCATCAGAAGAGGGTCAAGCAGCCATAAATCGATGTGAGTGGGGACGAATTTCCGAGTTTTCACTTTTTATAGGTTTGTCTACTGTCTCAGACCAGTCAACGAATTGATAAGTAAACGATAAAACTCAACTACTCAATGTCTTGACAAGTAGCTTATCAAGGAATTCATCTATTAACAGTAGTGTGCCTGACAAAAAGGGAGCATTCTTTCAAGGGCTATCGCAGGTATGCGTGACTCAGAGTGATATAAAAATATCGAATGTGAATAGCTTTCGAAGCCGCCAGTGAGGTCCTTAAAATGTATGTAATAAAGCTACCAACTAAGAATTTCGAATGCAAGTGAATAATTCGATTGGTATGAGAAGTTAGAAAAGATTATGGAAATGGTAATATTTATGTTTATTCTTGTTAACGAAAGGTTCATCTCTCTGAATTGATAATCCATTTTATCAGTACATTTTGGGATCAAACTCATTGAACTAACAACAGACAATGAGCTTGTCTCCATCGAACCTTAGCTTCTCTACAGTAGAAGCAGAGTACCGGGAGCTGCAAATATGAGTTTATTTTTGAATTATCAGCAAGTTTACAAATAGAAATAAGTGAAGAAGTTGGGCAGACGATGTAAAACAGTGCTGAGTCACATGTCTGTATCTTGGTGGGCCTTCTTGGCTGACGGTTTCTGGACCAATATCGTCAAGGTAATCAGGAAAAATGGTTGGCTGTAGTCGCCCAGTTCCTATCAGTGGATATATGAACCCGTAGTATGCTGTGGTTTGCAAAAGCTGCCATTGAAGCTTGGGTTATCACAATACCGTAATTTGTACTAACAGATTACAGGCAGTGAAAGACTCAAAAACTTGCGACGTGATTGCATCAATTGAAAAATGCTATACTGTACAGAGGATTACACTGGATGACTGGTAATTCTGGTGATTAATTTATCACGGTCGAAGAAGAACATATATAAAACCGTTCTGCAGATATATCAGTCATATACGGTCCACCTGCTAACTTATCTAATGAAATCTAATTTTTCGAAGCTACTTGTGAGCGCAGTGCTACAAAAACCTACAGCCTATATCATTTTGATTGTTTAGAAGTTATCTTGCTTGCTTCCAGTCAAACAATCGAAACCGGATTCACCTCAAATTCTTCATCGTTCTATGACCAGCATTTTGGATGAAGCAATCCTCAGTTGAAAAATAAAGCTTCTCAATCGATACAAACGTAAGGTTACAGTATGCACAAGACAGCATAGTTGTTTTGTAACAGTCAGTCCGCGGGTGGTAGAGGTAAGCTTCGAGTTCATACCAGTTAGGCTAAGTGAACTGAGGAGCCCTCTGGTATAGATAATCTGTTGTTAATTCAGTGAGTAAGAAATGCCTTAGTTAAAGAATGTACAACAATAAGCACATTAGGAACACCTACTGTTTTTGACAAATTTCATCAGGTTTCAACCCGTGTTTTGACGGCATGAGAGTAATCTGTACTGAAAATTGAGGATATTTCAACTCACGTTGCTCTCAAGCAAGTGGGAAAGCAGACTAAAGATTGGTACATGAAACACACAATCAAACAACTACGTCGTCCATCTAATTAAAACCATGGTATTCCGTGATTCAAACTCAGAGTGGTGTTTTCCGCCAACAAGCTTTCAGTAAGAGAACTCATTCAAAAAGTCCATGAATCAGGTCAGGTTAGCTGCGTCTTGATGCATTTGCGGAGTGAAGAAGTTCATCACATTTTGTGCCGCGGTATTTCCTAGTTTCCTTGTGAAACTTGACCGATGAAACCATTTGGGGATGGGTGGATTTGAATCTTTCGATGAAATCGTTTGCCTTCTAAGTGTGTTTGCTTGTCGCTGGGAGAGTAGCACAGTAGGCATTTTCTCGGGGGTTAATTGTAGTAACTAGTGGTACAGAGTTCTTGAATTTTAGGGACTTAACCAGTAGCAAGGAGGTGAAAATTATACGCAAATGGGAAATTCTGGGAGGGATGAACATTAGTACCTTCACAGTCATTTTTATCTGGTTCGCTTTTCTCACGTCAACATGCGCTACTAATGTACCAACAAAAACGAAGCTTTCCAAGCCACTGTTCGTGTTTTATCATCATATTTTGTTTTAGTTTACAAAGTACG
This sequence comes from Paragonimus westermani, assembly GCA_008508345.1. Lineage (NCBI taxonomy): Eukaryota > Metazoa > Platyhelminthes > Trematoda > Plagiorchiida > Troglotrematidae > Paragonimus > Paragonimus westermani. The sequence goes on from QNGE01000194.1 coordinate 181,253, forward strand.
CTTCGTTGATAAGATATCCGCACCTAATTTTGTACAAATGAAATTGAATAGTTTGGGCATCGTGTTTAACATGCTATTGATAAACAGATTAGGAATAACACAACGTTACGAGCAAGTTGTAATACTCTACGTTTCAACCACCTCGGGTGGTCTTCCTCAGGAGTGTTTATCGATAGCTTCGCTGATCTTCAGCGCTTGGTTTGTGTTAACCTGTCAGCCTAGGCGCACAGACTATCTACAACTTAAATAACACTTGATATTCCATTCCCATACACGCAACAGCTTGAAGACTGTGATTGGGTTCACGTTAAAATGACTCCAAATTTTGACGGCAAGTAAACCCTGCTGATCTGCAAAACCTCTTTATACGGAGCTGTTGGAGTTCCACTCATTGAAATGAGGAAGTTATACATGTGAATCAAGCTGAAAACCATTCACAGGTGTTCTCGATGCACTAAACCCAGTAACGTCCAAGACTTTACACCTGGGTTCTATTCTTAATAAAAACTTGCACCCCATCTTCGCGAATAAGTGAGTCAGATTAGTCACTTGAATGTCACTGTCATCAACATACCTGGACAAATTTGAAAATATTGTCATTCTAGGTGGACAAGCAAGTAGGATGATGGACAAAGCTTGCACTTCGATTAGTTTGACTGGGTTCCGTTGGCATGAAGGTAATTAATTTTCCGTCGCAATGACAAACATAATGGAACATTATTACAGTTTGGTATCACTTGCGATTGGTAATGCAAAACGGCTGAAGATAAAAAACGTCGCCTAACCTAAACCTGTGGGGGTAGAAGACATGGGTTTCGATTGTGTCTCTGCGCTGCCCCATCAGATAATTTGAGGGAATTCTGTTCGCATATAAAAGATGTGCACCGGGTCACTTGGTTAGTCAGCAGTCTGTGCTCAAATGTATGACCTTTACACCAATTTTACTCGAGAAATGACAGATATCGCGTACTAACTTTCAAGAACGACCCCAGTGATCAGCAATTCCAACTTGAGGCTAACGTGACTTTCCTTCGGGTGGCTGAACACACTTTCACGTAAGTCAGTAGACAGCGAGGTGTGTGTACTAGTTATAGAATTTACTGAACTGAACCATCTCTAACCGATGGCAATCTTGAAGTCCGAATAGTTTAATTGCCTTTTACGAAGGCTTAAATTTCTCTCTCGTTTTGTAAAACTAATTCTTGGGGGAAGTGACAACATGAAAGTCGTTCAAGTTTGCCCGTGTATAAGTAAATTCACTCCGTTACTTATGTAAAGGATTTGCTGAAGTTTTCGCCTAGTTTACTGACAACTAGAGGTCCACAACTAAGCACTTCGCATCAATTCACGAGTCACTGTTCCAACTACCAAGTGAAGGTTCTAGAAAACATGTCCTCAGCTGAAAAAGAAGATGAATTCAGTTTGCCCAAAGACTTGTCATTTACTTGGAGTTGACATTTTCCTTCCATACCTTCCTTCAATCATTTGTCAACGCTCGTCTCTTTTATACAACCCTGTCTTCAAAAATAAATCTCAGGTAAATATCCCATAGGACATTTCGTTACTTCTACGCCAACACATACCAATAAGTCAAATTTAAGCGCGGCAATGGCACGTTGACTAAAGTGAGAAAGCATACTTGAAGATAATCATTTCTTTTTCAATGTTAGGAGTACCGGACGAAGTTTACATGCCACGCAATTATAGTCAAACAGCAGGCATACAGAATGCGGAAGAAAATTAACAAATATGCTAACTACTGTTGCCTGAACACAATGATACATTCTACCACATTCGGTAAAAACATTCTCGCATAGACATTTCATCTTATATAGTCTAGCGTTATTCACATAAACCTTAGCCTGAAATAGACAAATGTTGTCTCAAGACACCCTGAACTCCTCGCTTTTTTGTTCCAGTCATTTAATCGCCAACTTACAATAGACTACCACTCTCCATCACAAAACCTTTCCCATTTCCGCAACGTTTACTTGTCAGCCCTTTGTATTTCTTGTGATCAGCTCCTTTGGTAGGTTGATTTTCATTGATACTAAGAGTACCATTTCACGTACTGCTCAACAAAATAGATAATCTTAAAGTTTTGACTTTTACTGGCTGCCACGAATCGAGTGTTTGTATTTAGGTTTAAAGACAACTCTTCTCTCAGTTGCCCTGACAGCATATAATGGACTGTGAAATCCGTAGCTAAGTCAAAAATGTCTCATCTAAAATAAGCAAGAATTCAGTCTGCCTGTGAATCTCAAATGATTCGTAATTTTTGTCGTGTTCCCTTGGATGATTGGTTTGCTGCATATTTGCAATAATTGATTCACAAATTTGTACTCATCTGCGGTCCCCGTGAAGTCAGCTGTATGTATTTAGAAACAGCTACATCGTCTGCTGTCTCCACAATAGGATGGGTGGGTGAGATTCGCTACAAAGGGAAACCTGATTGGGCCAACATCGACAGAGCTGCTAGTCTACTCCCACCCACTTTTGACCACTCACACCGTCACACACAGCCAATGTACATACACCTTTTGTTCGTCCCAGTATTCATTTGAGACTTTGTGAAAGGGATACGTTAAAAACAATAACCTACTGTGCATCTGAAAATCAAACCTAGGAATTTTTGTTCATCGTGCGTGCGCAAATACTAACCAGATTGGTTACATTTACACAAAACTGCCTTTGCTAAACAATGCCAATGTGGAATATGCAGTCTGTCTTCCGATGACAACACGACCCAACCATAAAAGTTTGACCGCATTTTGTTTACCAAGTATATTGGGTGTAAGGTGAATTCAACTACATGATGTGGTATTTGAGCACAGAAACAAACCCACAAGACCGTCGCAAACATGCCAAGACAAGTATACAATTCATGCAGGAAGTCTGTGTCTACTTGCTCTATTTGTGTGGTTATTACATCATCGTGCATAAGTGAATTTAATATGATAACTTTACTCCCCTTATATTTGTAATCCTCTGAAAGTTTCAAGGTAGACTGCTGACCATTCATGGTTGAATGTGGTGCGAACATGTCTCACCTCGTTGGTCTTACTGAATTTTGCTTTTAATTTGGATTACAATCACTTACTGAGCAGTAGATATCATTTTGTGTGCTAATTGCAAAGTCTACGCAAACTAAGCAAAAACGATAAGTGCACCAGTGCGGTTGGTTTCTTTCTGCAGAATAATTGTTGACTCCCTAGAAGAGACAGAACCACTGATCATGAAAAATCTAATACGAACCGAATTTCCGCCAGTTGAGCAACTCCTGCCAAATAAGGTTCAACGCTTAATTGGTTGGTTTTTGAAACAAACAAGGGCAATATCTTTCTAGTAGTGAGAATACTATTTACCATTGTGGTCACGACTGGGTCGGTTGAAGGGTTTAAATACCTTTTGCCAGAGTCAGTTACGAACGTTAACCAGGGATACGAGCGTTTGACTAACGTTCACACTCAGGCCCACCGGACATCGAAAGTGCTTGGTCGCTAGCGCCAACTAAACAGTAAATGGAGATATATTTACAAGTAAGCCGACCTCTTCAGCCTTCGAACCAGTTCACGGTTACTCACTTTATGAACAACCAGAGAATGTGGCGTAGAAACAAACAGAAAGGAACTCAAGCACCAAAAATTTCCGCTGCATGCACATAATTACCGTGTATTCCGTTGTCAGGATTCCCATCTTTTATTCAAAACTCACCTTTGTCAAGGAAATGATTCAGGTCACTCAGGTAATCAAGTAATTCTAGAACACTCCAGGAGCATACTTCAACAGTTTCCAGCTAATCGACCTGTAATGTACTCCACTCACTGATTATTTAGTGACCTTAACAACCACTATTGTTAAATGTACCTCAGCCCTCTGGTTGGAAGATAATTCTAAGGCATTATGTACAGCACACACGACAATCTATTTGTTGTGTTACACAAGCTCTGAGAGAGAACAAAGTTTTCTTTTGTACCCGTCTTTTGATCAACTTGGGAATAATCAGTGTATCGAAATGTACAATTTAGTAACGACGAAGTTTACATAGTTGCATGTCTCAATGCGGAAAATTCGGTTTTTATCGGACGCAGTTCCAGACATTGGTCATTTCTGCATACTTTGGAGTTTTAAGTGTTTACAAGCCTTGAAGGTTTGAAGTAAGCCAAGGCAGCTTTACAAGATAGGGAGTAAACGTTAAGCTAGAAATTCTATATTCAGAACATGTATTACAAATATAAAGTCTTTCAAAGATTACGTGGGTATAGCCTGTTCTTCTAAACATAGTTTTGTTCAAATCATTTTTCGGATAAAGTCATTCCCGCTTGAGGTTCAAATTTACTGAACATACTAGTAGATATCTCATAGTTTTTCCAGCCTGAGGAATTTGGAAGACTTTTTGTTAATGTCTGCATCAAGCTGACTGCTTCTGCATATAATCCGCCGAATGTATCCCCCAAAAAATCGAATGATTTTGTCGGAAGGTGTTTGCCTGGGTAATTATTAGACAATTCACCGTTGTCTAGCTGCAATAGCGGTTCAACAAAACGCCGTATCATTGCCAGTTCTAAATCGGCCGGTAGTGGTTGCAAACATCCAAGAAACCGGGCGAGCAAAACAAGGGTGCAGACGACCGGCTGAGGGGAAAGGAGCGCGAGAAAAATGGGAAAAACGTGGAAAAATGTAAACAATTCTGATAGTTGAAGTTAAATTTCTTTTACAAATTCTCAAAAAATATTACCTGGCGGGTAAAAAAGGCTTACTTAATTGGGAGTACTAACGTACGATGTGCCAGACGGAAGCCAAGAGTAATATTATTCATTTATCCTTTTTGATCGGGTTGTATTAAATTCCACGAATTGCTTGTGTCCCCAAGGTTAACATTTTCCCTCAATTTGATGTTTTTTCATAAAGGACAATAAATAATCAGTATTCATATTAACGGACATACAAAAGCAACACCTGAATTTAATTAGTTGTAAATATTTACATCAGGCGCGACAAGTGCGCCCAATCAATTACCCAACAACAGGACTGATGTATGAGTCCAGAGCATTTTCACGTTTACTAGATTGGACAAAAGTACAGCTTGTTCACAATTAATTTTTTTTCATAGTTCAACACTTCCTTACTGTGTTCCAACTCGCTGTGGCGCATGTGCTAAGAAAGACTTTGTACTACAGTCTTTCGAAAAAGTTCAAGTACGATTCAATTTCGAATACAACACTTTTGAGGAAGGCCACCCGAGATGGTTGAAACGTAGAGTATTACAACTTGCTCGTAACGCTGTGTTATTCTCGATCCGTTCATCAATTCAGCTACTTTTTTTCGGTGCGAAAACAAGTTCTCAACTTGTGCCTTACAGATCTTGACCGGAAACGGTTAGTCAATCTAAATTTGCTTTGCTCCAGATTCTCCTTCCTAGCTGTCCAATCTGATTTCTGGTATATCTGGGATTTTAAACATCTTTGATAGAGGGTGAAATGAATTATGAGAAAAAGTTACCTAAATTTGTTCAAAATTGCTGTCTTCTATTTCACTTCAACCATTTAGTCTAATTCATACGGCCCAGTTGTTTGCTACATCTAAACAGTTTTGCATTACTCATTTAAGTCATTGAGTATTGTCTACAGCGTTAAACAAGGGTGCAAACCTGAAAAGTCTGCCAATTTGACTACTATCATTCATCCTCTATAAAAGTGCTCTTGTAGAATCGGAAAGCTGACACTCTGCATAGCATTGTTCAGTGTGCAGAACGATTATTTGAGGCTACCTCTGGAATCCCCATGAGGGAATTCGAGGACGACTTCTAAGACAGCTGCTTTCAAAAAGATGTTCATAATGACTAAATCTTTAACTACACTAACAACATTTTCTTGTTATTTTTTCCACAGATATTACACACCTCGATAATCCAAGTGCTTGGATTTCCCGCTCAATCAAATCCCCGTAGTCTGCCAGACCAGTGTGGTTTGTAATGGTTTGTAATGGCAAGTTATCGATAGAAACAGGCATCGGTAAAGGTGCTCTACATATAACTGAATCACCTCCAAATTGAGGCAACATCCATTTTGATCAGAAAAGAAGTCAGTCTAAGAAATGTGCGAACAATGCACGTGAACATCAGAAGACGAGTTGTGAGAACATGATCATGCCGAGGAGACTAACTTATTCTAAGTTGAAGAGAAATGACATGCTTTGGCCTTGAGATTCCCAGTTCTTGTTGGGAGATGAGCCAGCATTCCGAAATGGTCAACAGTGGCCATTTTAAAACTTAAGCCGTTGAGCGCTGTAGCCTATCTTCTTGATGTAAAACGATAGTTGTGAGTATAATGGACACAAACTAGTCAAAGTTACACATTTTGTGTTATAACGCGGAACTACCGAGCGGATACAATTGAACTGGAACGATTTCTACTACGCAGTTATATTTTACGCGCTGTTTTACCCCGAAGTGCACATCTCCAAGCAGACTATGGAGAAAAACACTGGTCTCCAGAAAGACAGCTTTCACTGTCTTAGTCTGAAGACAAATTACAAAATGCAGCTCTTGCGTATTTAGAGCTCATCTAGCGAACGGGTGAATAACAGGCGAATTAGCGTCCAGTATGTAAATCTGAGCCAGAAATAAAAAAAATGACGGTGCATTAGAGGAATTCGAATTTACAAAAGTGGTAAAAGTTCACCACCAGTTAATTGGACACTTTTTGGGGGTATGTAATATCCCCAATACTTTGTTAAGATGAACCGAGTATATACCCTAATAAATTAGGGCCCACAATCATACTTCACTAACGGTAACAGTAACCCCAATAGTGTTTGTAGCAAGAGGGTTCAACGTTCCTATCATGACCTTCCTCCAAAAAGGGATCCATATAAGGACTTATAGAAGCGTTAAAACAATTCTTCTAAACATTCAAATAAATTTGTGACAAGCGCAATTTGTTAGCGTTCACTAACTGCTAATACGCCAACCAATGAAGTTGTCACCCTGTTATAGAATGTTATTTTCTGAGGTATCCGCTACTTCTTGGTAGTTAACAAAATTCTAGTGGGCTTAGCAAATCAAAGATTTTGTCCTCTGGTACGCGAACATCTAGATCCAAAATGGAACAGTAAGTTACAAAATGAAATGTGATCCATATTTTCCGTTTTGTCAAGTCACATTTGTTTACACAGGCAAACCGTCTTCTAACTACACGCAGAATGCCAGCTAAGTACCATCCATAAATGGATTCCACTTGTGGAAGCTTAATTTGCACTGTAACATACGCTCAAAGAAACATATCACGGAGGGCAACATTTTCACCTTCAGTGTATTTCAACCATCAAGATTTCTTAAACGGGGGCTTTCTAAATGGGCACGTTCTAAAGTATGACACATCGCTCGATGGTTAAACCATAGCAAAAATCTAGGTCAGTAGCTCTGATTGAATCATACCTTCTCTAGAGTTTCCAGTCTTTCCCACACATTTTTGGAATCATCTTGAGCTAACACCAGAAGATCTTGTAAGCGCAGGACTGGATTCTGTGACAAGTAAAAAATGTGAGAGAGTTTTTACTGTCCTGAAAGACAACACAATTCTAGTTTTGCATCTGAACAAAGACGTACAGCATACAAAATACTGGAGGTACCGAAAGGTTACATTGGTTTTTAAAGTAGCCCGATCTTCGATACAATTTATTGGACATTCTCACCCGCTTACTGAGATGGCATACATCACGTGTATCGAGTGATGTAATTCGAAGTGCGATGGTAATTTTCATTCAAGCGTTACTAACGAACGCACAAAAATGACCGGAGCTAGCTGTATCTACTGCTGTGGGTTTTCACTAGCACAACGATGTAAAGCGTTCGCCATTTATTCACATACACTATGCTAGCCTTGAGCTATAGAATTTAGGTTACAGGAATTTGAGTTTTTGCTTTCCGAAGTACCAGTGTAGCTAGCTAACTGCTTCCATTTCGAACCGTCTGCATCAATTGAAAGTATTGATGGAGATGAATGTAAGCTGCCTTCAGTCTTTGCATCAGAACCAGGTTTTCAGTAAGGATACTAAGCAAGCACTGTAACAAAAAAGGTTTTGAAAATTTTTCCATCCCCAGAGATAGTATTTTTCGACATTTCAAATATGCGCATACACAGCAAACAAGGTAGGTGCTTTAACGTTAGGTTAGCCAGACTGAATACCTTCCACGCAAAACTAGTAAACCTATTCTAGGTGTGATTAAGACAATGCATTATTACAGTGGTGTATATAGTACACTCTTTGCAGTAGAGTTTGCAATAAAGTGTGTAGAAATGCGGACATTCTTCGGCAAGGAATAAACATGCTCATTATCAACACACATTTTTCCTTACCCGAATCTTCACCACTTCTTTAGTCATGAGTTAATGGTTTTATTTCATAATTTGCTGAAAGAATGAAAAGCTTAATCAATGGCTGATATACCTACATATTGTTTGAAGGAATAGTCCACAAAAATACTCTTACACAAGGCACAAAGATGGTTTTCACGTAAACACCAACAACTAGATAAAAAAGTCACCTTGAGACTCGGGTTTTAAGTAACAGATAACAGGCGGCGAGTGGCGTTCTTAAGTACCGGGAGGATCGGACAGTGTGACTTAATTATGTTGTTACCATATTCGGAATTAATGTGCAAATTTTGTGTGCACTCGATACCGACAGCAATCAAGCACCCACCGATGCACAGGCTATGTACTACCAACTCAAAGTGCGCTGTTTCTGTTCACAAGGGAACAATATTGCTTGATAAACAGTTCTGTGGCGCGAATTTTTATAGCAGATAACTTCCATCACGAAACACACCTCCAGGCACCACACAAGATGCACTGCTGGAGACCTTCAAATGGACTTGGCTCCCCTCAGGGACAAACAGTACCTCAGCCTTGCTGGACCAGACTCAGTTTGATTAAACGCTGACCGTATGGTTGATCACTAAAGTACATAAGCCAATTCGATAAGCATCTCATAGTACCCCGGTTGACTGATGAAGTCACACGCAGTTAACGGATTCAGTTTAGGGCTTACACATCAGTAGTTTTGCATCTGAGCCGTGACAAAGAAAAATGCAATCAAAAACACGAGTATGACTTCACAGGGAACATAAGCGTGTACGTTCCTGAATCCTAGCGCACGGATTTAACGAAGCAACTGATGCGATCATAGTATAGACCAGAGGCCGTGATGCGGGAAAACGGAAAGATGCATAACAAATTTGGACCAGTTTCAAAGGTTTTAGAATGCTGAGCTGAGTAGGTCATATTTCACTGCCCCAATCGTCTTTCTTATATGATCCTTGTTCGATTAGTTCCGAGTCGAGAAAAAATAGTGGCTATGATGTCCAGTCAGCCGAGAGTTCTTGAGAGTAGGCAATCGTTTTTCATTTCTTGTCTACAACTTAACAGCCCGATACTATCCTGCCTCGCGTGTAAGCACATTGTCATACAACAGCAAAGAATGAATAGTTTGACGTAGGTTACTTGGTTTCACTTTCTCCATCGTTTGCTTTGAACTGCCAATGAATAGTGATAACGTTTACTTCAGTGTGTGTTTCTTTGTCACTACAGTCTAATCGCGCAATCAGTACAATAAACCGCATGCTAGGGTTGCAAAACAGTATACTTACTAATAGAACGTCCAAAGTAACTTCACATTTGAAGAACAATCCTGATGAGATTGAGATTGAGGCCATTAGCTAGCTGTCTAATTTAACTTTTTAGTTCACCTTATCTTGCTCAAACCAACCAGACTCCATAGGATAAAATAATCGTTATCCCAAAAGAAACTAACAAATCGCCGTTTCTTGCCAGGATGCACTCCAGTGTCTCTTCTTGCATTCTCCGGGTTATCTCAATACCTAACTATATGCTTGCGATTGGCTACTTATGATTAGGGTAGCGTGTTCTTCCATCGATACTGCACCAGCCATTTTGTAAAAAATTGGGATAATCATTGACTAGAAAACTAAATGCCTGAACACCAATTACGGCAGGCATCAGCGTGAAGAACTTGTGCTACGTAACCGAAAAACGTTTGACTTCTGAGAAGACATAGATGATATAGCCAACGACTCAAGTTTAATTGTCAGCTGCTGCGACACGATCGAACCACCAGACCGCAAGCTGGAGAAATTTTTCATGTTTTTCAGTGAACTGGACCGACGAAGTTTTCAAAACGAATCGTACTTACTTTCAGTTCTTGGAGCCAATCGAATACTAACTTTGACAACACAGCCGGTTCGATAGTTCCATTCTCCAGTTTACCGAAGGCATTTGGATTCGTGTTAAATTCGTTCTGTAGAGGAGAATAATTCCAGTGTGGCATCTGCTATTTACCAACAAATTGCAGTACTACAATGTTTAGCGTTTTTTTGCGCAACTGAAGGTTTTTAGGTTGAATAGAGCACATCGTGTGTCACGGTATGGTTTTACCATGAGAAAAAATTGTGTAAAACCCGTTTGTTGGTAATAAGCAGACACGCGACGTACTTCATTCAAACGATTCGATAGAGGATGCCAGAAAATATCTAGGAAAACGAGGGAACAGTTTAATGTTCCTTCCCAGTCGTGACGAAATGAGAAACAATAGCTGTTTTGCTAACTGCAATCACTTTGTAGCAAGAACGAATACAGCGTTCGCAACCATTTTCCACCAGTGATGTTACGTACAACTATGAAGGACGTTCTCAGTACACCAGCTATTGTTCCATGCTGTGTGGTTTTTATTATACACACGTCTCACTTTCCAACTGTTCCATTTTGCTCATGAATCAAAATGTGACGGTGACCAAGATGGAGAAGGAATAATTCCAGCTTACTGGAATATCGCGACAAGGCGAAGCATTATGCTGAAGCCAATAACCTATTGCAGAAGGACAAATCGAGAGAACGGATCAGTCACTACTGAAGGAAATCGGGCCAACGGAGAAGAAATAGTGGATGGAAATCCACGCCGGAAGTCAGGAAAAACGCAGACAACTTCGTAAAATTGCACACAATATAGGATAAGAATTCTGCCACATTGTGGACTGGAGTTCCGATTGATTAACATGAGAGTACGAGCGACATAGAACAAAGAGAAATTGGATGCCTTTTTGCTATAAATAGCGTGAAGTGTTGTAAATATTTATCTACTACACAAATTTCAAGAGCTTCCAACTCAATCATTAAAACAGTATTTAGAATTTCTCGAAATATCACAAATAAACCGTAATCAACAAACGTCAGACAAATCACTCGGCAAATTATTCGCGTAATTAAGTATTCCACGGTATTCAATATCTAACCACCTTGATATCATTATTGTCCTATTTTTAACTATAAAACTAGAACAAAATACCAAACTTTCTCTTAGAAAAAAGTTATGTATCTTTTTCACTGATTATTCTGTTAAACCGGACAATTTTAACTGTGGAAACATTTGGAGTTGGTTAGTTCGACATTATTTGCTAACAGAAGTCGGCAAAATTACCGATCTGGCGTGAGGATACAGAAGAATACTGGTCCTGCTATTTCGACTTTTAAATTAGTAGGACGACCGCGAACAAAGCAGCCCAACGTAATGTGAATACTGCAGAGGAGAATATATTTGGTACCATAAATACAATTTTTACCCTCTTGTCTTACGAGCACTTGATACATTGGCACTCCCATATGACTAACCGAGCTTCACTCTCTGTTGAACTTAATAGCAGTGATGCGTAAAACGTGCTGTTGGCCTACTTCCCTTGTATACTTGATTTACAAAACCCTGCCTTCATTTTTGTCTAGTTACTCACTCTGCATCCACTGCAAATAACACTGTGTTTGTAGGGAGGGAAAAGTCACTAGTACGCGCACACGAATTGATCGCTTTCAATTACGTCCAAAGATAGAAGCCAGTATGGAGTTCATTGTGATTTTTAGGGACAATCATCTTAACTGCGCACAATACTCACAGTCTCTGCCCAAATATGGACTATAGTGTACGTAGTTTAGATGTCAATTTAAACCTAGATGTGGTTGGTAGTAGTCAACATCTACTTCAGAAATCCTCTGGAACGATAACGTCCACTGGTTATCAGGTCTTTTGAGTACACATTCGCAAACGAATATTTTTTGGAAGACGGATTCTTTAATATTAGAACAGTTGAGATCATTGGGCTACGTATTCGTTGTGCTAGAGCGATGAGTCATTCCAAAAGTACCAAAAACAAAAACAAGCGTGGCTCGGGCTGACCTGTAGTGTTAATTTTCTTACAGTCTACTGCAAGATACAACAAACTAATGCGTCCGCTCTCGCTAGAAAAACAAGAATACGGATAATCAATGGGAACATTTGTTGACACACAATGAACACTACTGGATTTTCATCTCAGTCTTTACCTTCAGACAGGTCTCCTAATCAGACTGTTGCGAAAAAGAGCACTAGATTCGGGTTTCGCTAGAGTTGCAGCTCATCAGCAGTTTGTTTCCCGGCCACCAAAAGAACTTGAACCGAATTTGAACATCACTATGCAAACATATCAACTAATGTGCTGCTGACTTCAAATCAGGCACAAAAGAATTACTGTGACAAATCTTTCAGAAATATCCGTTTGCAAGTAATGTTCATGTTGCCCAATAATCTCGGAAGGAGATATAACCATTGTTTGTCAATGCTTACCAGTGGCAGTACGACCAAGACTTCGCGGTCGGGTTGAAATAATCATATCCATTTAATTTGTCCAATTAGTGGAATGTAAACACTAGGGCACATACCACCTAGAACCTTATGCTACTAAAAAGGAGATCTACTGAGCATATTACGTCATTATGTTTCAACGCATCTATTTTGGATACGAACAGAGGTGTTTGTTAGAAACGGACAAAAGAGAGCAATGAAGCAAGTGACACAAATCACCTTCCAATATTCGACCTCGGAATCCTCATCTTCATCCCAAGTGACTGTGAGAAGAGCTGTCAAAATTCTGAGTATTCTTGGAGAAATGTTCTCAAACCGCGGATCAAGCAAGTTGACTTTGAACGAAATCACTGTATAAAAAAACAAATCATGGCGAATTGAGACAGTTTAGTCAAAATACAGACAAAACGCGTTCATATGAACGAACGGTCTTGTTAGTTTCTGAGATCACAAAAGATCTGTGATGTTAAATATACTCAGTAGTTCCTGGGAGTCGTAATCGGAAGTGCATTGTTAAGAGCAGGACTGATATTCACAGCTGCAATGAGTAAATGTCATAAGTTGAGAAACTAACACTATTTGCCTTACTCAAAAAAGAAACGGCGAAATGACTGTAAAAAACTGTTATTAAAGTATACCTTCCTTGATCTGCTTTTGTAGGGTTTCAGCAGTTTTGGGAAGACAATTCAATGATCATATTTTAATCCAAGGGTAAATCCATTTCATAGAAGTACACTGGTTGCAAAAGAAAATGGAATCTAATCAGAACGCTACGATATGTGACCTTGTGGGATTTAAGTATCACCCGAAATTTCAAGAAATTTTAGTCATAGAAACAACCACTGTTCTTTGTTTCTACGTTTGAGTTTTAAATTGAAGTCTCTCCTTCAAAATAGTGAAACCGTCGACCTGATGTATTACCGTAGAAACGCGTTCTAAAAGATTTACTTAATGATGGCCAGTACGATTTTGCACCGCATTTCGAAAGGGCTCTCAGGCACAGATCTTTATTGAAGATACTCTTAAGACGCGCCTCATCTGTTCGACTCCAAAGTCATTATAAAGGCTAACAAAAACCGTGTCAGTGTTTTCACGAAAACGCATCTCCATTTTGAGTTGTATAAAAAAAGAGAGGAAGCGGTTGACCATATGGGAAGTCTGTATTCTCTAAAAATGGTTAATTTTCCGTGATATCTCCGAAAAATAGCTTGTGATTTCGAAGTTTACCTCTTCGAGCCATAACGTGCTAATTTTGGCTCATGTTTCTCCCCCGTCTGTGATTGCATCGACTAAGGTGGCATTCTTCAAGGCCGTCTAAAGTCTACGTATATGCAGGCGGAAGTATGTTATGTTGACTTTGGTTTGAAAGTAAATATATCCACCTCTGAGGGACGGAGTATTCTGTGTTATGCTGGGGGTTTGTGTATCGTTGCACTTCGTGCTGCGTGCACGTGTTCCGTATATTCATGCTTCAGCCAATTCTCGATATCGCTGGCCGGCTGGTCATGATATACACCAAGGTTGATTAAACAAACATCGCACACATCACAAGTCATACAGTTATGAAAAGATCACTGGTGGGAGTAAATTTTTTAGTCGAGAACATTTGGGAGGCAGTTACTGTTAACTTGGAGACCAAGCTACCGAATTTTAAATTGCACGCCAGTAGTTCATTACCAACGATATCCACATTTAGTTGAAATACAGTTTCCACTAGTATAGGAAGCAACACCTGAGACTACAGTTTGAAAAATTTCGAGAGGATGTTGCATAAGTATGCTAGTTCGTGTGGGTGTACGCACTTTCCTCAATACGGACGCACTGCGTCTTGCTGCAGTAACCATGTCTACGTTCGTTTGAATTTTGGCTCGGTTTTGCGACACCTATACTTAGTCCGAGGGCAAACAGAGAGCTTGCTCGATGGGTCTTAGTGGCACACGCCTGCACCTGTTCATGAAGAGAGCAACTAAAAGCGTTGATATTCTATGTCAGCTTATGATTGATAAGGAGAGAAAGGATTCTCCAGGGCAAGTCACCATCGCTGGATGAGATGTTATTGGATGGTGGGGCAAAAATCACAATTGTTAATCTCGGATGTGTAGTGGTAGTTGGAGCAACGCCTGATCTACTCACAACGTCGATCGATAGACCGGATTTAGAATAATCGCGTCTGGAATGCAGCGACAGTCTATAGATTTCGAGCACGTTTTTATTGTTGACAGTGCTAAAGCACAAGATTATTGAGAACTAAATGGAGCTAAATAACAACAAAGTTTGACGTTGAATCCATCAAATATACTAGTTCCGACATTAACGGTTCGTGTGGATACCACCGAACGCAACAATCCTGTAACTGTGGAGCGATCAAGTTAAAATGAAACCAAGATACGCACGAACAAAGGTCCAACAGTTGGAAGTAAGGGAAAAAACATCACTTGTGAGCAAGGTTCGACAAGTAGACGACATGAAACTTTGGTAATACATCAAGATTAACGCTGGTGGAAGGAATGATTTGTCTGGCGTAATTCGAAAGGTCGTTCAAGTCCTTGCAAGGTAGGCTTTTGTGTGGCCAGCGGCAGAAGAAATTTTTCCGACTGGTTGAAGATGTTGGTGGCGCCTTTTGAAAAGTGAACAAGGCGGAAGCCTTTTGGTGGGTTGAAAAGTGTTTAATTTTTTCTGGACCTAAAAGTTGTATGCACCGAACATGGGTAAATCAACCGAACGTAGCTCCTCTTTACAGCTCTCAATGTTCGCTCGGCGTGCACACAACCGAAATTTGCTGCAGAACAGGGCCTCAGCGAATCTATTTTCTGTTTTATCTTATTACGTTCCCATCACAATACTTTGCTGAAAATTGCTCAGTTACTTGTTGTTGCCTTCCACTGAAATATCCTCAGTATTTTCCAATTGGTATATGAGGTTTTGAAGGCTCTTATAAATAATGTGCATGAAATGCTATAGTAAAGTCAATGAGGTCCGATATGTGCGCAAATTACCGCAATCACAACGATGACGCTTTGGTGAACGCTTTCGCCTATGATAGATGATGGGCTGTTGCTAACCTGCAGTGACCAGCAGTCAACAGTCCACTATAAGGAAGGCTCCCGATCACTACTAAGAAGATTTCGAAGGTAAGAAGAAGAATGGTTAACAGAGAGTGAATACGTAAGGACAAGCAGCCTTGTCAATGACTTTCTATAAAATAAACAACAGTCGTGAAACGCTCAACGAAGGCAGTCACTTTAACAACAATCGTGTACAAAGGGTTACATCCGGGGTAAAATGGAGTGTTAGAAAACGTTAAAAACAATGAAATGATAAGGTGCTATCATTAATGTCCTGGTGCATTATCACATTTTGACTAAGTGAAAATTTTGCTTTAGCTCTTTTGGTGGGACACTAAGAAAAATCGCGGCAACTGACGCTGTCTTTTGATGACGTAAACCTTAGATTAGGCAACCAAAACTTTTCTGCGACCGCTTCAAGTAACCAGCTATTTGGAAATCTTAACCAGTCGAGTGCAAATTACTCATCACTCACACTTGATCGCCGCCTTCACATTTGGATGCGCCATTCGACTAATTCAGGATTCCTTCCGTCACTTCACGGTAGATAGAACCAGTTAGCCAGTTGCACTGTGACAGCTGGACCGATGCTTTTAATGAACGTTAAACTAATCTGCCTAGTTTCACTGGTCACCTGCTGAACGGAGATCAAGGGTCGTGCGGTTTTCGGGCCTCTAACACTAGGCATGCGTTTGTGCTTATGCACCCTGGTATACTATATATCCCAGTGTCTGATCTACTTGTAAGGTCCTTGATTATGCAAGCACAGCGTGTAATAAGTGTAACCTGACATAACTGAAGTGTGTGAGAGACACTTTCGCCTTAACTGCAATTACGATGGCAGAACACTGAATAATTACCTGCAGAAACCTAGGATCTGGTCTCCAGAAGATTGTATCGGAGCTGGAACACTTAGATAAGGGTTACGAGGAAAATGCGTCTCAGAGGGACCGATTGGAAAGTAAGGAACTGACCACCCTTGAAGCTCATGCTCAACTGATGTACTGTGCGGATTGCTTAATCAAGCAGCTTCTACCTTCTTCACTGTGCCGTTCTAAACGCGTACTGCGAGACTGACATCTATCGTAACTAGATAGAAACTGTTTAGCATAGCCTAGTTGGTCCGAAAATGATGGAACCCAGGTAATTTTCAGAAAGTGAAAGGCCTGGCGAGTGAACTCAGTATTCTGTGCACACCAAACAAGACTGAAATACGGATGTGGCAACTTATCGTTTATTTTGAAAATCGGAGTTATCCAGTAACTAACCGAGGGATTATAAAGTCATTACGTTAAAAACATTAACCCGATGTGGCTTTAACCGATAATTTACTAGTAGTGTCGGACCGAAATACGGCAGATAACCACACTGATAACGCTTCACTGACACACAGGCGAATTCATCGGACGTCAAGCGAATTTGTAATAGGCTTTTACGGGAGAAATGTTTTTAATTAGGTCATAATGTTGACAGTATTCAATCGGCAAATTTTGTCAGATACGAAGTTAGTAAGTTACCCACTAAATGGTGTCTCCCAACCTTCAAACACGCCGAACTTCATCTTGTCCATGTTTACTTTCTACATGGTACGCTCCAAAGTGTAGAAAATGGCTGTAAGCTTCAAACAGTAATTTTTTCGGATTTTCTCAGCTGACATTGAGATAGTCGTCGCATGTGAAACTTCTCACTACGGAATCGTGAAACCGCTAATCAAGCACAAGTCTCTGTAAGGTAAGCACTTTATACACCGAAACAATCAACGAAACAACGAGAGTGAGATAACCTGACGTATGTGATGTTGACACCGGAAAACCGAGTCAACCAGCTCAACCGATACACTTCGACAAGACTACGCAATGAACTACGTTAGACATGGGGAGATCGAATACCCGGACAGATCCGATGATACGTTTCTGAGAATTCGAATTCAATACAGGGGATATGACGCAGAAAGCCTCCAAACGACAAAAGGGTGATGGACTCGAATTGAAGGTTAGCGTGTGGAAGAGTGCCAATTTGAGTATTCTCAGTGAATAAAAAGTGAACTGAGCGGTGGGTAGCCGCAGTTGCTTGGGTTAACAGGTATTTAATACCTTGTAGAGACGAAAAGTCAATGTGAAGAAACTGGTGATATGTCTAGAGTAGACGGACTACACTGGTTCTGTTTATTTGTGCGCGCAACCCACATAAAGAGAACAACCCTCTATTCATTAAACCGGGCTTGATTATCTCGTAAGATCATGCTTACACACGCTTACAGTATTCGGGCAACTGTTTATTCAGATCAATATAAGAGTATTTCCTGTTGCTAAGAGTGTAAGTTGCTTAGGCCTGATAGAACGAATCGACCAGAAACTGATCGTGAGGTAGGATCGTGTATGAAGCTCATCAGAAAGCTTTTGTGTCCAAGAAATCGCTGTCAATTTGAACCGGCTTTTGGTGGAGATTATTATATGTCGTGTGAAATCATACCCTTAAGAAGGAAACAAACAAACGTGCAGTCACCGGTATTCTTCTAATTAAATACCGTTTGAATCAGAGATTACTTCGTTCCCAGACAATGTTTTATGAGTTTTCGTGTGCACGAGTGACGGAGTAATTTCTACCAAGTAAGCAGTCACTGGTTTCCGCAAAAAACTTACACACACCACCGACGTTGGGAGCATCTCATTACAGGATGTCTAACTATTAACGTGGTCTGTCGTTTGAGAATGTTTGTATGTAGTATAAGTTTTTGCTTTCACGAGATTACGACATTGCGGTGTCAGCTATGTATAAACAGAGCTGATAAGCGTATGAACAGGTCCACCGGCAACTACTTCTGAAACAGCGAATACGTCTACAAAGTGTCAATAAGTCTGCTCTAGAAGATTGCCACCGCCTATAAAAGCTCGACGTTTGACGTTGGTTTAACCACTTCAGTTTGGGTCGAGAGGAAAAACCACCAAGCAACCTTAGCAGTAATGGTACCACTGAGAGTGAGGAGGAGCGTACATCAGATTAGCGCACGCAAATGGGTTAAGTTTTCGCGAGTAGTAACCGGAAAATTGGACTAAAGGTGGTGACGAAGTGTTACTGCCATGTGAACGATAACCCTTGATACTTCGTGGTTATTTGTGCTACGGAACTGGGTGAGTTGGGAGAACCCACTACGCCCTCTGACAAAAACTTCAGATGCGTAAAGAGGCAGGAGATGGGTTTTTTACGGAATTTCTATCGAGAGCCTGTGATTCAAGATTCTTTCTCCTTCGTACCACAGAGCTACCCTACTACAGGGACGCAGTGAACAAAATGATGATGTTTGATTTTGATTAACGTCGTGCACGGTATCCAGCTATACCGGGCTAATGAATGAGATCAATGCTTCTCAGGCCAAGCTCAATGATACACTGGTAACCACAGACGACCGTTGGGTGGTCACATTGATCTTTGTGTAGTGATATCTTGTCTGACCCTCTTTATAGAGGAGACAACAATGCAGAAACCATAGAATTAGGTGTGAAACGTAAAAATAGAATTGTGTCTCACGAATTAGGTTTTCCTGCACAGTCACTGGTGAGGGACCGTACTACATCAAGGTCATTGCTCTCCTTCAGACTGCCCTCCTTAATCTTTTGACGCAATTGTAGCCGATAGACTTACATCCACGGACAGAATAGCCCTTCAGAACTACCTTGGCCACTACAACAAGGTAGCGGAACATATATTTTGGAGGACCGGGCGTGTGCGATCAATTGGTGATAAGATACAAAAACATTAAGACATTTAGACCAAGTACCCCATATGCTAGTTATGGTGTTAAAGCATAGGGCAACATGATTTAGGAACATCAGCAGTTGGGCAAAACCGACGGTAAAGGACCCTTCGACCATCCGAACTGTAAAGTGTAGCCGTTGTCTAAGGCGTGGAGCACTGAAATCACGGGTATTTTGTTCGAGGATATACGACGTCACTGTTGTGGTCAGAAGCGGATGGGGCTACAGGGTTTGCTCTTCAGATTTGTGATCGTTCTAAGTGAAGTAGGGAAAAGGTCATAGAGCTCAGATTGAACAATATATGAGAGTATCAGTTAGTTAGCAAATCAGACGAAGTAAGTGGATTTCTGCTCCGACTAGTCACTTGTTTTGGTTTTTATATAAACGGGTTGGTTACGGTAGTGTTGGACATGGCATACGAAGACCTGCTTTTGCAGCCAAAATGGTTGTAGGCTTTGAGTTGCCGAGAACGCTAGTGACGCAAGCGAATACGAATATCGTCTAAAGAATCCGTCTTATAGCATTTTGTACAAATGTACACCGCACGTTTCTGTAGCGTACCGGTAATTGTGGGCAAGCAGGCGCTCATAGCATTTGCGATTTCATAAGCAATCTGGAAAAAACTGCGAAACGAGGTAGGATGGTTGGCCCCCTCAGAGTCTGAATTCTTCTCTGGCCCAGACTTGCATCAAGGAATTCCAGTCAGCTGCACAAGGAAGTAATTCAAATTAACAACCGCAATCTTACCTTTTCTTCTGAAAGGAAAATTACACAAACTTATTACAAAAGAGGACCTAAGCCGTATGAACACAACTTTAAAATAACATTGTAATTATGAAAATGTGACTTCGGAAACAAATTTCCGTAACCATTAAACCTTCTTTCTCTTGTTTGTCGCTGATGGGTAGTTAGGTTAAAAAGCTTTGTACGCGTCAAAGTCGTTCATAATGGTCTGGCCAGCCCCCACTTATTGGGTAGGGTAATGGTGCCACTAATAATCAAACTGTCGACGTTGAGCGAAGTGGATTTCCGTTGTAACCTGCTCCGAAATGGCATACAGGTGGGATCTACAAATCTGGGGACTGCCTGTAGGATAAAACGCAATTTGTGAAACTAACTTACATCACCACAATAGTGATTCTTTCAGTGGGATTATAAAGGCAAAGAGTGTATTCGAAAAAATTTCCTGCAAATAATTATGTTCGTTTAATCATATTTGTCTAGTCCAGCCATCCATAATATGTTTTCTGTTAGAAAGTACATGAAGTCAGAGAACTATCTGACGATAATGTATATAAATTAAGGAAAAGAAAACAGAGACGAGTAGCAATTGTGATGAATGCCTGAAAAGGCTAATTTAACTGAATATAGGTAGAGAATAGAACTGACAAGTTAGTTATAAGGTTTACAGTAACTGCCTGTTTACTCAACGATATCAGCGATATCAGCGAAACAAACTGCATATCCCAAAACTTTACTCACCACCATCGCCCTGCGGAAAAGTGTCACCCAATGCGTTCGGACTTGGGGTTATACCAGTGATGACAGGCCAAGTTGAAAGGAGAAATAATCAAAAACTTTGATAATGACGTACAGAGCGGCTTTGAATGAAACAAATATTACAAGCAGTTAGCCTGTTGGGCAAAAACACTCGTTAATTTTGAAAGTGAAAGAACACAAACGTCGTCGTCGAGCTTGGGAGGAAATGTTTATTCATAGTCCACATCGAATATAACAGTCCCCAACCAAGAACCACTCTCTACAGAAGAGTTAATAGACAAACTGACTTTTAATAAGCAGCATTTCGAAGCTGAAGATCGCATTTTGGCGTCGTTCATAGTTGAAGCGAATTGCCACTATACATATATAGGTCAAGGTTGGTGAATGTCATGGTTATAAAACAGACCGTGTTTGTCGCAGTGTATCCAGCGAAGTGGTGGGTTTTTGTGCTATTCCCTGAACTGTAATAACCGGTGCTCCCAAGTGACCAACTCTAGAGTACTGCTTGCGTGAACCAACAGGCCAGGAGCACTTGATCTTGGTCAGAACGAACATTCGAACTCGGGAGAGGGATGTACGGTACAAAACCACGGTCATTTGGTCGCCCGAAAAAAACCACATGGACGGAGCGTGTGAGGGACGTGAGATGTGCTTGCCTTGTCAGTCAGGACACGCATGTGTACAACCGCATAGTTACTCACAATGGGTTACTCAAACAAAGATACACTGTCAGAAGTGGGATTACGTTGGCGTAAGTCATACTGTGTGCACATGCGGTTTTAGTCGAACTCGCTTCATTTGAAAACCACATGAGTAACAGCCACATATTATCACGACCTACGTGAACCGTGATTCGACATTGTTGATGTTTAAATCTGTGGAAAACAGTAAAAACCTCTGAATATGGCATTACACACTCCCACAACTACGGTAGAATCCAGATTCAGCGTTAGCAGAAGGTAAGCAGATCAGAGCAAACTCCTACAGCAAAACTGTAAGTAGTCGCTTGTGGAACTAGCTTCGCAGACTAAGCTCAAAGGACTGCACGGACAGGACTGGAAAAGTTACTTAACCACAGACTCAGAGAAAACGCCCTATGAAAGTGGGCTAACACAATCGATAGGATGCACGGTTTTACCCACTCACTTAGTATACTGATAGTGAGTTGACGGCCTTCCACTATAGGTTACACTATAGGTTACATCAGCCACCGTGTACCGTTCAAATGTACATCCCTTGCTGTAGGTGGTTATAAACGAGGTCAAACTGATCTGGTTGTGTAAATCTTCAAGACACCGGTAAATTTGTAAAATAAAACTCTCTTTCTGTTCTATCCTCCGTTCAGTTTGGGCAACTACTTGTACAGGCGGTCTTCTAATCAAATCACTGAGATAAGCATAGTAATGATGAACTAAAGTGTGGGACCAACATGTCGGTGCAATGAATGATGAAGTTCTATAAAAATGTATTTAAACGTCGCTGGTTGTGTTGGGATTTTGTGTAATCGAATCTCCATTTCTGTGAGCTGATTGGTATATGAAAAGCATAACCCTGAAACTATGTGGAAAGCTACGACCATCAGTCGAAATGAACCAGTGGAGTTGATGTGGTCTTCTGTTTTCCCTGAAAACTCACCCTTTAGCACATTTGCTTACATCAGAGAAATTAGAAGATGAAGACTGCAGTTGACAAGTGTTTTTCTTCTCAAATGGAAGTGACAGAATTTTCCTGAAGCAAGCGTATAAAATCTGCAAAACCAGATAACATATCGATTACATGCTCAAAATATTGGTATAGTGCAATACAAGGGAGTCCGGATTGCAACGTACACGAAAACTTAGTAGAAAGCATCACGATTCATGTCTAGTGATTCTCATGTACACAGGTTGCCACAATCTAAGTTGGAGCTCTTGCTGGCATTAGTAATATCGAGCAACTTGTTACACAGTTGTGGATTCAAGTGCTATATTGGTTTAACAACTAAAACTTACTTTTGGTAATTAGCGAGTCACAATAAGCCTTATCTTCAATCTTTCTTCATCGAAATCAATCACCCCTCCGTCTTAGTATGATTCACAGGCGGATGTAGCCCTGTTTGCGTCTAATGGTTTGTCACTAAAGGAGCCATGTGGGAGCGTGAGTGGGATTAAAACTCCAGCGGTGGTAATGATATGTACTCTACGAACAACAAAACTTAAGCTTAATGCTTATCTTCAAAGGGGGGTGAGTGAGATGCCCATGGGACTACGGAAGCCGCGATCACTTGTGGTTGATGTTCAAATCATATCAACCAAGATCCCTACCATTTGACAGTGTTACCGTTAATTCCGAGCATAAACCAGTATACCTTACTGGCATCCCCTGAAAGTCAACTCTGCCTTGACGAGATACGATATATGCCATCACTCTCATGATAAAGTGGACATTTTTCCATCTACTAGTGTCCACTAGCATACTCACTGAACAGGTAAACAGCCGCCCAATAGAATAATTCAATAAATGGACAATTTTTTCCTCACATGTATCAGTTTCACACAATCCTGAATTACTTTGGCTGAAAGTTGTTAGTGACTGCGTGCTTTTGTGAGCAATTCGGGTGTAAGTGAGCGTATATTGGCATGTTTCAGTACGCAACCAAAGCACATATTAGGTGTCTTATAGTGAAAACGTACACAAATATGTTCCTTGTCTCTACACCCACTAGAACGATGTGCAACATCCGTTTACACTCACAGATCTTTAGGGTTTAAAACCTATTCAACTAGAAAATCTCCCAGGAATTTTATTTAGTCCTCTTCCTTGGTTTTGATTTTTGCTCTAAGAGAATTAGTATTCAGCCAGTACAATATCTTGGGACGGTTTTTAAATACTATTTGTTGCTGCAGCCTACCACAATACGCTTTCTTGGAACACAATGATAAAATTGTTTTCCCAGTTTAAAAGGCCAACGCTAACCTACTTAGAGCAGGTGCACCCTTGTTATCTAATTGTTTGATGTGCTGTCTTAAAATCAACTTCCAGGTACAAATCACCATCCAGTGTTCAACGGTGTACTTAGAATTCACATCCGGGAAAAGATACTCCACCGATTAAAAGAAGGTAGCCTATGGCTACAAGGTGTCGTTCAACTTTTCACTCACCTTCTTCATCGAAAAGGTCAACCAAGCTGGATCAACCCACTATGTACTATAAGCCTTTTAACGACGACCTTATTTTGATTTGTAGAATATCATAGTAGACCTTAGACTCCTTATGGCTACGTTCTCAAGCGTAGACCAAATTAGTTTCAAGAATCACTTGCTGAAGCTATAACGCTAGATAGATTGCACAAAGTTTGAATAGCTTTGTTAATGTCATGATATACCTGTCACGGAACATCCCGTCCGAATTTGTCTGGATATTGTCATCTGTGAGTAAGTTCAAGCGGAACCTCCGCGCATGCACTGATGAAAACATCCCCACTTTTAACCTACTCTCAGCCTAACCTTTCATATAAATGGGTAGTGGTATTTGTATTCTACCGCTAATGTTGGAAAGTGGTTACGTGTCAAAGTACATTTAGCTCTTGCATTAAACCCGTGTCCGATTTGGACCTCATCACTATGTTAATCTCGTTTTCACTTGCGCTTAAACAGACACCTTTACCCTCTATAAATTCTACTGTATTTTCAACTCTTACTACCATCTGAAACATAGTCAAGAGGATATGACCATTTCAAGACCATTCTACTACGCGAAGTTTCATTCACTGTAATAAATGGATAAAAGCTGTCAAAAACTGCATTACTTTTGGAATGTTTCGGAACAATCTCCGCTCATATCCATGCAACGTATATTGTTGTTTCGCTACAAACGCTTGCAATGTAAATGGTGGACAGCTAAGAACGTTTTCATTATAACAAAGTTAGCATACTTTCCGCAGAACACTAAATAAAGAGGTTGTACGAACTTTTCAAATTGATAAACCACTGTAACTTGTCCACTCGTTTCAAGAGCTCCAGTTCTTAAACCGCACTTTATACTGATGTGATAACTTACCTCTTTTGACGTACGTACCGAATTGCCTCACTTGCTGATATCCGATTATTGTAAATTAAATAACAAGCAATGATGGTACCTGTTCTGCCTTCAAACCCTTTGCGTAATGTAAATAATTATTTACCAACTCCCGCATGGCAATGGACAGCAATTTTTCCACTGATAAGAGAGAACTGCATGACAACGACGGCATCCAAAATGGCAGTCACAGACCCAACACAATGATCAGCCCTAATATGTAGCATTAACTGGATTTGGGATTAAATGAAATCACCACGCAAAATTGTAGAAGTATACTAAACGGTGTAGAAGTAAACTCAGACATTCCTACTGTGGTTGTTCATGAAAATGTGCGGGTCATAAGAGAAACCACAATCCTCGTTGCCATCACCACATTCACCATGTTCACCGGAGATTTGCATATTGATGATTGTATTTATGTTTTTTCTAAAATGACCTCAATGGACAAACTTACTTCTTAAATTGTTGAATGATATTATAAGTTTTAATTATTCGTGTGCTAGGTCGAGACGTAGCAAGGATGTTTTCAGTGATCCTTCGAGGTTATGAACTACTGTTATCCGATCGTATAATACCAAGTAGAGTAAAGTCCTTGCACGGCCACGTCATAACCGTTGAGATATTTCACTGGATTGCAGAATTTGCATTTTTGTCCGCAGCAAAACAAGCGGCAAAGTTGGTCCCGGGAAATTAACTTAAGACAGTTTTCCTTGAGAGACTTGCGCGGTCTAACTACTCAGAAGTTTTCAAGCAAAAGTTAGTAACATACTGCTGTTAGATTTATTGTCTTCGTTTGTTTTATGGTCCATTCTCTCAAAGGTGAAAGTAATCATTGTAGCAGACAATTCAAATGTCCAACATTCAGTTGCTCGTTACACTAGAAAGTTGTAAGAAACTTGAAGGAACGGGGAGATGGAGTTCTTCCTAATTTAGGAGACCAGTGACTGTCCTGTAAGAGAAGATACGAAGACGTATGACTCAAATGTCCCGTAAGATGTACACACGAATAACAAATTTGGAAACCCAAAAACCATACTTCGATCTCTGTCAAAAATGAAGACTGTTCCCAGTGTTGAAAGTCTATTGTGAACCGGCCGGTTCTAATAATATATCAGATGATATCTACTGACATTAAAGAACGTCGTGCGCTCGCGCAGAGGTTATGTGTTTGCATACGTACACCGTGTATTTCGGAGCAATGTGCGCAATCGGAGAAGCTGAATTAAACAAGCTGTTCTCATCAAGATCTCCTGGCGGTCTGACTACTATCTGGCTACGTTGACGCAACCTGATGCTGGTCATTATGTAGCTGTCATTCCTTGTGGATGAATATCCGCTACACTCGTGGATGACGTTTAATTAACGTGAAGAAAGTTGAGTCATCATCCATCATCAACAGCCTACTAATGGAAACAAAACTGGGTAAGTACGATCCAAAGGGTCAACGAAGCACATTTGCGACTTGCATTAACAAAAAACAACGTTGTCAAATATACGAGAGCAGCTTTCGTTACAGTGCAATGTACATTTGTATGCTGCACATTATGCAGCATAACAGTAATACAAAATTAATACAATGAGAAAATGACATCCTTTTTCAAACTAATTTTCTTTGAAACAAGATCCACGTGTCTACGATCGGTGAGTGAAAACAACCTAGCAGTTACTGACCAGAATCGATAATTCCACTTGTTTTGTTTCAGTGAAATTATGGACTAGGATGCACAAATTTCGTTGGGTTGGCTAGATTATGGTGGACATTCAGTGGCAAACATACATATATATGTGTGTTGGTAAAGCATTAAAAAGAGGCACATACTTATTGGTGAACAATCTATTATGACGATTCAGATTCACACTAGGATCCGTTATCAAAAAAATATGTGTACTTATATACATATCTGTATTAAATCGCACGGCACAAAAGACATGATGGGCAACGTAAACAGAAGTTCACCCGTGTGAACACCTTAGACTGTTTCATCCTCTGTACTGGCAACAGCGCATCCAGATAATAGTGTTTGGGATTTTAGAACTCATGGGACTGAAGTTCATACACAAATAAAACAACATAGTATACACTTCTGTCGATCACAAGTGAAAGGAAACGGTATTTCTGTCTGAAACTTTAGACGAAGAAACAAATGATAGCAGATTATAGCCCTAATGTTTATGTACCTTGGCCTATGATTGTTACTGATACTACTGGTGACACAGATCCATGTGTGCATTCAAATCTTCAAGTGCACTTTACACACATACAGCAGTGTCTCAGGCATCAGTTGTGAGACACAAATACTTTTTATCCACAGCAGTGATTTGCCGGAAGGTTAATTCATCTTCTCCCTGCATTATAAGGATAACTCGAAATTCTGGAAGTAACAAGATATCAGCACCCTGCACAGTTATCTTGATGCAATTAGCTGGCGCTCACGATAGTGCTGTCTTCTTATCAGTGACGAAACTTGTGCACGCATGTCACTGAAACAGTGATTCCATTCACACTATCGCAAGGTGGGAAAGGCAACATACCTTTTTGTCAAAGCAAGTTCAAAATGATCTTCGTGTACACCAGACGTTCAACCCATCTTTTGATCAGTGATAAAAAAAAATCTGTCACGAGATATTGAGCTTAATGAAATTAACACTCCCAATTTTTGTTAGGGAGGCAGTTTCAAATCTACAGTGTTTTGGTGAGAATAGCGCCAGAATATGTTCATTGGATAGTGTGTCCTGATACTGAAGAACATACACATATACCATAACGGACAAAAGCGAGGGTGAAGAAAGCAGTAGTTAGCTGTGAAATGTTACACGTAAGTCTCGTCCGAAACTCATGATGTTTGCCTACTGGAGTACGAACTAGTCCGTGGAGATGTCACATTTAGTGCTGCCGTATTTTTTAGAACTCCACAGGTATGTTAACCTTTTTCTGGACAAATGACTTGCATAAAATATAAAGTCCAACGTTCTATTACGGAGCGTTGGCCATCTAGAATAAACTATGGTCAGTTGTGGCTATTGCTTCATTTAGGACGCCATTCAAGGATTTGTCAGACCCTTAGTTGTTTAGCGTAAGTAGACTGTGAACGACCTTGTACTTCGTCTCTCCTTACTGTCTCCTTACTTTGATGCTGCATCCATGAATAGTGGTGTAACATTAGTTTTCCTACCAACACTTAAAAGGGTTGAATTCCTCGTCATATCAAAAAGTGTGAACTTTGCAGCATAGGCTTGTCTTCAAATATGAATAGCGGAATTATGACACGTTAAACTAAAAAACAGTTCCTGAATCATGTACACGGAAAAGAAATTCATTTTGACTCGGATGAAGGTGGAACTTTTTCATGTGTCTCACTTTTCATGGCGCGCAGTCGGTGTATCATTCAAGTTTCAATTAGAATAAAGGCTTCCTTGCAACGACCGAAACAGTGCATCAGAGCAAAACATAACACCACAATTTTCTCCTAAGAATAACTATATACGGTAATGTGTAACACCAGAAATTCGTTGAATACCATTACCAGCTATAAATGTTTGGTAAAAAATTTACTGTATTTTATACATCCATCTTAGAAATGTAAGACGCATATTATGTAGCCAGCTGAGCAAATCTGTTGTGTGATTATGCACTTTGACGCAAGTGGTTTGCCACTTAGACTGCCATAGCAGTTAACAATTGCAATAGTACATCTTATTTATCACAGTTTGACACCCCATGATAGTGTTTCTTCGGCATCCCTGTGTACGCTCTTTCTCTTCTTATGAAAATTCTACTATTTTCAGTCCTGCAAGCTACAGGCAGACTGCCGGTTTGTTGTACACTTCGTTTCCTAGATTGCAGTAATGTATAAGAATCCGTGCTGTTTATCGAATTCTTCATTATTGTTGCTGAAAATTCATCAGGCTCAGGGTGAAGCGTTTTATCCCAAATGGGCTTACAGGACACTACTGTGACGCTCTCAATAATACCTCAATCAAGCAGGCAGCTTCTTTCGAAAGTACCCGGTTTTTGCGGTTATCGGTGAGTAACAATTGGGCAATAATCGCCTCTTTAAGCTGCCTCAAGGGAAGCGGCCAATTATGAGTGACTGTCAAGTGGACGATTTACTTTTTGGAAGCTGTGGACGCGCAGGATGCTTGGGACAATCCAGGTTGTTTCAGCCGTGGACCGCTCGCAAGTGCTAACCGAAACCGCCAAGATCATCATCCACTTAATCGAGCGTTTTCTATCCATATTCAGCAACGTCAGTATTCCACAAACAGTTACCCCTCCTATAACCTTAGCTGCAGAACAGCCCGTCGGTTCTAACCCGACCGACTTCACAGGGGTAAGTTCCCTATGGGCAGAAGTGGCCACTTTCCTCAAACTTAGGCAACATGACAATTTGCCACTTTCAAAGCCTATCCTCAGCCTGCCATCATATTATCACAGTCTTGAGTTTGAAAAACTCACAGTATCGTAGAGGTTACTAATGGTATCAAGAAATGTACGGTACTATAGCTGTGAGGTACACAGCACCTTGATGTTTCTGTCGCCGCTTTGGGGAAATCGGGCTATTGACGCGTAGTGGCGAATAGCGTCACCGGTTTGTTCACCTCTAGTTGCTTCATGCTGGCTTTGGATCTCCTTACAGCGGCTGCGTTCTTAGCAAACATTGGAGTGTAGTTCAACGAGATCTTATTGGTCTGTGGTGAGTATTCACAGTTGGGACCTTCTCAACCCATACTACGGGACTTTTGTCATCGCTAGCTGACGCTGGAGTTGCCCCCCCGGCACAAATTCCACTGGAACTTTGTTATCGCTTCTATTTCTTTCGCCATACTTGGTATTGATTATCTCCGGTATTTCAATCTTTTAGTCAATACGAGACTCCGAAAGTCAATATTTGCCACTACACGCCTGAGCACTAACGGTTCTCGAGTGACCGTCGCCGTCATCAGTTCGACTTGCGCACAACCGGCTGTCTCACCGTTTTGTGGAACATTCCCAGCTGTTCACGGAATCAGTTCACAGATTTAATGTTGTGACCCTTTTGTTCTCCAAAGCCACACATCACATTAAAATCGTGGACGTACTCGTATCAGCTGTGGCCCGCAGGTTGATAATTGAAATATTTACCCTACCAGGGCAAATTTTGAACACGTGATCAAAATAAGGATTATCTGATATTCCGGTGGTTTTTGAGCCACGCCGATGCATCTGGTTCATGAAATGTCACGCGGCTGGCCTCTGCGCGATGAATTCCGGTTTCTTGATCGGGTAATAGTCAGTGATGAATAGCCGATTCTGCACATGCAGGATCTTACAATCGACCTCGCGAGTGAAAAACAATTCAACGAAATTGTTGTAACTTGCATATGCCACTAAATATCAGTGGCCGCCGAAGACATACCCTGCCGTTAGGCACACTCCACGGAGTCTTTTTGGGTTCCTCCGAATGCCATTAGGACTTATCATTTCTGTTTAAATGTTATCGCAATGTATACAAAAAGTCACTCGTGACCCAGAACTCGTTTGTCTTCACCTCAACGACATTCTGGTTGTTATTGCTTCCGAGGAGGAGCACCTTTCCCAATTAAGCAGATTATTTGAATGGTTGAGTCACTATGGTAATGCAGTCAACAAGAAGAGGTGTGGACTAGGTGAACTGACCATTGGACTCCTAGGTCAAGTGATGGTGGATGGTAGCATCCCTCTTCTTGACGAAGTACAAGCCATCTGACATCATTCCGAACTTTCGTCCTTCAATGAGTCTCGTAAATCTCGTAATCTGGGAACCTGTTGTCGACGATTCATCCTCCGTTGTGTGCACACCATGCAACCAGTAAATGACCTTCCCCGTGAGATTGATGGCAAACTTCCCTTTGCAGATGCCGTGCGTACTGCCTTCAACAAACCTGATGGAGCTATCTTCAGAATAGCTCTGCTGGTTGATCTCGATCATAGAGCACAGTTGGCAATTGTAACCAACGCTTCTGATACAGCCGTTGGTACAGGCTGTAACAGCTAGTTGAACATCATTTGCAACCACTGTCATTCTTCTCCAAACTGTTGCAACTCACAAAATCCCTTTTTAGTATTTTCAACAGTGAATCATCTATGTACTTCTCGAACTCCTCATCTGGCAGGTATTCTCCCCAGAAAACTCAGGCACTTGGACTATATTTCCGAGTTCTTAACAGGTATGCTTCATGCCTAATATGTTCAAAAAACTGTCGTAGATCCACTGTAACGCATTTATCAGGTATGTGATTTTACATCTAGATTTTTCAACTTAACGGTCAGGGTCGCTGTAGAAACAAACAGTGCACAGGTAAAACAATTTTGTCAACCCAGCTCCCATGAAATGCAGACTACTACCTCGACTTCGTCAGGTGGCACCACCCTGTGCAACAGCTCATAAGGCTTACCTAGGCCCTTAGCACAAGTATCGTCCTATCGTGCAGTGTTCAACTATGTATAAATTAATGCACCCTGATTTACGTGTTTCATTGAACCCTAACATCGAACACTTCATATGGCCTAAAGTTAACCGAAACTTCCTTAATTTGGTCCACTGCTGCATGAACTGTCAGCATATCTAGGTCCAGAAGCATACTAAGAGCTATGTTAGTGTTTGCCCTGCACCAGATGTAGGTCTTCATCAAATGTGCTTTAAGTTAGTCAGATTGTTGTTACCTTCCAATCCTTTTACCTTCTTTCTGATTTGTTTTGACCGTTTCAGTAGCTAATTAGAAGCGATTACGCTTTCCGACTGTGCTTCTGAAACTGTAATTCGTGCATCCTTCAACTTGGCTGTCCCGCAGTGGTGGCCATGAATTGTGGCTCACATTTTCAGCGGTCTTCCATATATCTTCTAAATACCCTTAAGCGCAGGGATATACGCACTACCACCTGTAAACCAGAAACAAACGTCATGGTAGAACGATCTCAAATACGCAAACCACTAGTTCCTGGTAAGAGGCTTTACCGCTGCTACTCTTGAGGTTGTTTGATATCATTGGGATGGGTTCGAAAACCACGTCAAAATAACTTGTGTACGGTTGCACCTCTTGTCTACTGAACGAAAAAGTGTCCCCTTCAGCAATCCAGCCTGTCGACTGCTGAAAGTGTGTACAGCGTCTGATGAATCAAACGAATTTGTCCAGTGTAGCCACGAGAACAGTCATCATCCGTGCACTTGCAAACAAAACTCCTGTTCTCATGTTTTCATAAAGGCAGAAGACTCACATGAGCGTCTGCAGCCGCCATATGCAGGCTTATTCCATGTATCACAGTGAGCTAAACAGTCTGTCATCGTCCATGAACCAGCATCCTGCACGCAGTGCATGGAACTGAGAAGAGTAGAATTTCCATACAAAGGGAAATAGCGCACACACTGGTGCCAAACAAATATATCTCATCGTGGAGTGTCAAACTGCAAAAGATGGTGGCGAAACTCGAACCAATCCAAGTGGACACCACAATGTCCACGAAGACAACCAGTGAAGCAGTGTCATTAAAAAATAGATTAACTTTGTCACGACACAGCACAATAAGCGTGTGCGCTGTATTTTTGTCAACTGCCAAAGATTACTCAGTCAGAAAGATGCAGGCGGTCTTCATAAACTGTCCGTAGCTGGTGAGTTAAGCTTGCATAGAGCGCCCTTGAAAAATCGGTGTTTATTAGTGGTATCCATCAAGCATATAAAAATGGCTCATCTTGACGACAGAAATGAAAGTGACCCCCGAATTATTGGTTTTAACTGCTCTGTGATTGCTCTCTCCCTGAGTTGGCGCTGTGGTCATACGTGGTGATGGTTGCTACCGAAGTGACATGCAAGTGATTTCCGTCGAAGTTTCGCATACGTTTTGTCTAATATTTCCTTGTTCTGTTTCCGTAAACGACGATGTTTTCACATGAATTCGAACTATATGCACTGGTGTTTATTTTAATATTGCACTTCAATGCCAGGTGATTATTTATAAGGTATCAAAGTTTTCCTCAGAGGTCGAGAATTTTCATACTTTAACAGTTAGTTTTCCGCATATTCGATTAAAGGGTTTCATTCTGGTACAAGCGAACAATCAAGAAAGGAGTGCCTGAAGTGTGGCTATGTGAGCAGTGTTGAAGTTTAGTGAGTTCAGATCACATTCATTTCCTCATTTCCTGTAAAACGCTGCCAGTTATCAATCGAACTCGTTGGGAAAAATGCCACCTAGGTTGTTAACTTCTTCAATCCGCATCACGATGGCCAAGTCTGCCTAGATATGTGCTGCAATACAACATCCAGCCTGCTCAGTGAAAACGACAGGCTGCCAACATTTCTGGCCTACACAAAACGAACGTGGATATGTGAATTATCCACCATCGACCAAAACTTTCTACGATAAGCAACCGGGTTTGAGTGTTATGATGTTACAGAAAATCCTTTCCAAATACTTGACCATGTAGACACTAATCGCATACGGCTCGCTATCAAAGACGACAGTGATAGTTATAGGTGCATATGATTCATCCAAAAGCACCAGATCTAGTTGTTCAGTCGCATTCCTGATGTAGTCACCACATATACGTCTTGGCTTATTTAGAATTTTTAGTTATAGACTGAAGTTGTATCAATCCTACATCACAGACGGAATGAGTCATAGACGACCCGTGATGTGTGGTTACTTGTACAGTTGAAAACGTGTTTCCATATGTACAAGATGTTTGAAACGTTTTGTAATAGAGTGGGTTATCAAATTTCTGCTAGAACTTTTGTGATGGACAAGACGGTGGTTTAAATACGAACAGCACGAATGTATCGCCAGCGCTTCGCATCGACTGGTCTTAATCGTTATCAGTCGTACTGCGAACCAATGTACCAAGTGCTGGTCAGGCTGCAATACACGAATCCCAGGACAGCAAACAAGATCTCATAGGCCATTTTAGTTTTTTTATAACAGCCTGTTCACAAAGCTAAGGCCGTCTCACTAGGGATAGATTTTGCACTTGTTCCACCCTCTAACACGAAGCTTCCGCGATCGGCAAAAGCTGATAATGAGGGTTGCCTTATGGGTAATGCAGTGTCCAACGGTTCGATAACGGTCAGCCTATTTTTCAACCGAAATGCACAAATGATGTTGTTATACCACAACGCTTCTTCTACTATAGACAGTTACAATCTCCGTCATCAGAAGCACTGTTCGTTCCTTAACTATACGGCGTTAACCGTGTCGACCTCTGAAACTGTGTTGCCTTCAACAATAACACCTAAAAAGTGGTTCTGCCTGTCGCTATCAATTAATGACAATTGGCTGTCATTGGAAGATGAATTCTGCGTTGTCCACGCACGCAAACGAGTAGGACTGATATTAATGTTGGCTGGTATTATGGACGTCATTGTCCACTGTAAGTAATGGTATACATTTAATGTCGTGAAACTTTTAAATAAATCACTAGGCGAGCAGAAGAGCGAAGATTTCCACTAATTTTGGACTAAGAGAAAAACCTTACGCCAAAACCATCGAAGTTCTACGAAAAAAGTCGCAGATTAAATATGTGTATCAATATATATACTAAAATTTGCTGTGAGGTCCAAGTAGTTGGCTTACAACGGACAACAATGAGACACATTAAGTGCACATAGTCAGTAGAAAAAGTGGGAACCACGCGTTCAAGAAGACTGCAATCATAACGATGTCAATCTATGTGCCATTACAAAGCGCATCATGCAATTTTGCAATACACTGATTTTCGTCTTCCGTACACAGTGCCTGTAAACGGTTTAATTCTAATCGACTCAAACAGGTGACAGAACACTTGCTATGAACAACCCTGCATTCACTGCTGATGCGGCATCCAGATTAAACTGGTTCCCTGCGGATGTTATACATAGTAGTTACCTGCAACAACTGCCATCCACAATGCTATTATCCAGTATCGAGCAGGCATCTTTACCTGGAAAAACGCCACGTACCAGCAAACTCTTTGTATTCGACAGAAAAATACGTACATCGTAGGATAACTCAGGTATTCTTACCTTCAAAATGCGCAGTAGTCGTGTAGCCTGCATTTCTGGAGTGTTGCTAGAAATGGCCCAGCCCCAAAGACGGTCGACAACGTTGCTGGGAAAATCAGCTTGAGAATGCAGAATTCCAGTTCCAGCTAAATGATCTTATATATCTGAAACTAATCTCTCCATTACTTTTAAACCCCAGATTTCCTCCTGTTTACTGTTATGAACTATATACTAGTACGGACACAAACTTAGTTGGTGAACGTGAGCAGACTCCAAGGAAATACAAATAGACTACCAACACTACTGAAATCGACAATTTAACATTGTGCATTTCGTTCAACGGCGGAGAACCTGGTAAATGTTTCAAAAATCCAATGGGCTCGTCCCAAATAATTCAATGTCACCTACTCCTTAATTAACCTGCTGTCGATCCGATATATTTAAAAATGTGGTTAAAACGAAGAAAACCACGAACACAAGCAAAGGAAGGTGAATGTAGATGGATCGAGTAAGGTTTGCGAAAAGTAGTTAGAGTTCACCTAAACAAAGGATTTCGATTACAACACTCCTGAGGAAGGTCAACCGAGGTGGTCGAAACGTAGAGTATTACAACTTGCTCGTAACGTTGTTTTATTCCCAATCTGTTTCTCAAAAGATAATCCTGTGTGTACAGCAGTTATTTTCTCAAATTTGACGAAATTTCATTATCATTTAGTGGAATTACTACACATATCTGAAGTTTACTGACACACCCTGAAAAATCTACTTATTTGTCGCCCAATGTGCCACTGGTAAAAAAGTAACCAATAAAATTTCCCGAATCCAGCTTAATTCACCCCTAACAAGATCTTTGATTGGTCCTAACGAGGTTGTAAAACTGACGGGCTTATATTTTATTGCACCACATGTTGGGTCTTTGTGATTATAGAATGCGCATAAGTTGAATGTGGACCTTAAATAGAGGCACGTTTCATTACTTTTTAGAATGATGCTGAATCAGTTTTAGCTTGCACTTCCGATCACATGCTCTTCGGTCATAACATCACAAGCATATGTTCCGCACTTATCAAATATCCCACCTTTGCTGAAGCGTATACGACTGCATTCACTTCCATATTGATTTAATTAGATAAACTGAAGGCCTTGTATTTGTAAATACTACAAAATCAGTTTTTTCAAGTGCCTTAATAGCATATGAGCTTGAGTGAACTTCGGGAAAGCGTGGGCCAGAGAAGGTCTATTTGAACCGAGTGTAGACAATAACGATTGCACTACATGGCACTAAAAGCGGAATTCTTCTAAGAAAAAGTTCAAATCATTTTGGACCACGGACTGTGAAATCTTTTTATACACATGTATCTCGTGTCTGAACTGGCCGCTTTTCAAACGATTACGTAATCGAAATAACGAATCTCGACCGCCGAGAACATTATTTCCCTGAGGAAAATTTAGGGTGCTTACGGTTTCCACTGCTGCAGTGGTGGTTATTTCTTTCTACACGCAGCTGACTAAAACGTAGATGGTTCGCTTCTCTAAGGCATCCCGGTTTCAGTTATATGAAAGGTCTACGCTATCTAAACTCTGTAATTATGGACAAGCATATAATGGGATCATAAAATTCGAAGCCCCAACGTGCACACTGTTGAGAACAGGTTTTCGTGTATAGTGTAATTAAACTGTCACAAGAACACGTCAGAATCGAGCAGCACTGAAGTTTTGACAGAAGATACGTATCGTGTCATCATGCAAGGTGGACCATCAACACCGAAATAAGCATAACTCAATTGGTTACCTCCTCGTTAGAAAATTAACGGATTCTTTCGCATTTACAAACGGGTACCGTTTCCTACAGTTCTTACGATCAAGCACGACGTGCACAATCTAGTAACAATGTAACGAACTGACGTTAACTGAATGGTCTATGTGCGTTCCAGAAGAAACATTAGCTGAACTCTTCTAAGTGTTTTTTTTCATGCTTTATAGTGAAGTTACTGTACGCTATCAGATGGTTAGTCACTACGTAGATGCCACCCTGACAAACTTAGTTTGTTCACATTAACTTGTCTTAGTTTACGGCATTCCAAACACACAAACCGCCCACATTTATTTAATCGTTGGCTCTCAGCTGATGAGACAGTTTTTTTAAAACGGTGCATCAAGTCTACACTATCGACAGAAGTTAGTTACGCATTATAAAGGAGCGGTTTGTAAGCAAACCATTCTACACCATTAGATTTATTTGATTCGTCTTAAACACCATTGTTGAAGTTCGAATTTGCACAAGTTTATTTGCAGTTTTTTTCAACAGATATGATATGTTCTTAGATGAATATTTTGTGTACCAAAAAGTCTTAGGCTTCCTTTAGGTTTGTTCCGATAATTTGTTCTCCTACTTCACATGTTAGTTGAGATATGCAAGTTCTGAAACATCCTCCACATCCGGATAGTTCAATGCATCTGCTGGCCCGTCAAAAAAGATAAAGGCAACAAAAGAAGGGAACAACATGACAGATGACGCGTTGACTTTGTGATCAGCAGCTCGCTTGGTAACTATGTTTTACACGTTTCACTTGCGCCTATGCTATGCAGTGGGGAATGTTCCTGATCATGTACCTCTTCCACGGTTCTGATGATATTAAACATTGCTTCGCTCGTATAGTTCAAGAATAGGTCTAGTTTGAGAGTATTGAACCCCTTAAGCATGTAAAAGTTGCGCGGTATTGAACCGAGTTTAATATTAGGGCTTCTTACAGTGTTTTCGACCGTCCCTGAGTGTTCAAAATGTCACTAGAAAGACGACGTAGCGAACGAGCTCGTTTTCGGCTTTACATAATCAGATCAATCGTACAACATTTACATTGAACTGTGTTGTCAACGCGAGACGAACAGAAACAGTTTACTGGTTCACTCGGGGTCAGTCATGTCGCAGATAGCTGCGGAGACAACGTTTTGATGCGATCACGTCATACTTATGAGGCAAGTGAAACCACGGCATTTTGATCGTTTGTGATATGATATGATATGTTATAGAGGCCGCAGGGCCGAAACAAATCGCTTCGATGAACATGAGAATGGATTATTCAATCTGAGCCTGATCACCTTAATTGTGACCATTGTTCGGCATCTCATGGCTCTCGACTGACCACCCTTGACTCCGTGAACCGAATGAAAACAGAACGCCACGTTGGCGGTTTGGTGTGACTTGATCAAATGTGTCACAAGCGCCCTGGTAGTTATCTTCATGACCCAGCTGTTTATCCAGGCTGAATGATGCTGACGGATACATTTAGACAGGTGTTCGGTCCTCAAACACAAGTAACTAGTCCCGAGGGAACAGGTAAATGGGTATACACAAAAATGTGCAGAATTGGCACGGGCAGATATCACTCTAAGAACGTTCAAAGGGCACTCAGAGAGCATTCAGAGTGTACTCAGAGAATGGGGAACAGCATACCCGTAATATGTAAAAGCAACTCCTGAAAAGTCCTATCATTACTTTCCTCACTTTTGAAACGCAGGAATAACTCGAAATTTGATTCACATCTCGTTATCATTGTCTGCTTATACTTTTGTTTTCCTGTAGACCTGTGCACCAGAACTTTTACAGGAATGTTGTTACTCTTTATGAGATAAGGTATTCATTTATTGCACATTGTATTACTTGCGTTTTGATCGTGTCTCTAGTTGGGATTCTGAAAAAATTCGTTTTTGTTCTATATCACTTGTTTCTACGGGAAATGACTAGCGTCAGATCTAACAGTACTGGAACTCTCCAAACATTCACAGAGGCAACAAGCAATTACGACCTTAATGAGTGCAGAGTATCTGTACAAAACGGTATACAGTGCAGTCATTGCCTTAACACATGGCCTTAACACAGGCCATTAAAAGCAGCTGATTCCTTCGTCTATCCATTTCATTTGCATAATCTGCAGGTTTAACGACAGGGAAAGCACCACCTTGCTGCTAGCTAGTCAGACGCGCATCAAGGAAGGTAAATGGGCACAACAACCCGTGACTGTCAACGGGGTACTCTTCTTAACTCAGTATCCCTTTTTATTTCGTCGACGGGGAATAGAATGAACTAGTTTCACCGCAGTGTAGCTGAAAGAAAGCTGAAACTGCATTCGTTTAATTGGTACACTGCGTTTACCTTCCATTGTGTTACAGCCACCAAGACGGCGGTTAGTGTGTCAGATATACGCAGAGAGTAAGCCGTAGTGAAAATGAAAGAAAAAATATCTCGAAGGAGGGAAAGTTGTTTCGCGGGGTCGCTGCCCAACATCCTATTCTCCAACCGTTCTGGCATCTTCCTTCTCCGCAGATGTAACGCCTCGTGCTTTTGAGCAGGATGCGGGTTAAGCCAATCAAAAAGTCACTTGGACTTTTGGTAAACTTAGCTGCTATTCTCATTCCCGAGACAGTACTCGGAAAACAGTAGCTTTTGAAACCACCAAGACCACCCTAGAAGATGTTCCATGATTGCATTCTAAAACAGGAAGATAACCGTGACCACTGGACTTAAACCAGAGTCCAGATCATGCTGAGTGTAAGCTACAGCTGAACAACACGTTTGTAGTTTCTGTTCCCGCAGTATTCACGCAGATTCTTGTGCCTGCAGTAGAAAGGGGGGAGTTCACTTCTATGGAAAACAGTCCAACGAACAACCCTTCAAACACAATCACAAGTGCTGGGAGCACTGGGATCGCTCAGAAATTATCCTCTGTGATACTTAACGCAAAGTTTACTAGTGGGCTAGAGTTTGGAATAAAGAAAGCGTGTTGGAACCAATTTCCACGAATCAGAAGGCAGTGTCATAGCCCGCTGCATTAGTTGCTTCTATTGGTGGTCTTACAACACCGCACATACTGCCCCTTTTACCATCCGACCTTCAAAAGATGTAGAGTTCAAATTTTCCGTGAGTGAAAACTTTCAAGCTCCCTTCAAGAAAGTAGAAATTGATACAAGCAGAGAGGTCACAACTTACGACATTGAGATTATTAACCAAGCATCCTGTGGGCCATTGGCGCACGCACCTCCTGCCTCAAAGGAAAGTCGTCTGGACACACCGAGTCCGGCGCCAGCACCGTCCATAGCGCCCTCCTCCTCAATATTAGGTCTGATCTCCCAAGCTATTCCCTACACCGTCCATTCTTTTCCCACCTAGAAGAAAATGAGGATGTTGTCCTTTATTGCATGTATGTAAATTGCCTGAGTTGTTTAACAAACTAACTCAAATCAAACACTCAGTTCATGATATTTGATCTTAAATCCTTGCCTTAACTGATAGCTAGTTGATAGATGATATCAGTGGCAGTGAGCTGTGTGTCCCCGATGCTCAGTTTATCTAGCTGACTCTGCTCGGGTAAGAATAGGGAGTTGTGTGACTTCCTTCAAACAGAACCTTTCGACACACATGGTTCTCCGGGAATTTCAGTCCTCTGATAGATGTGACAATGTGTGATTTAGACTAATACTGCGTGGCCAAGACTCAACCCTAGTGGGGGCTACTTATCTTTCTGGCTCATCCATCGCTTCCAGTGATGACGCTGTTCTCGTGAGCCTGAAAAACTTCTTGGGATTATGACGTTTTTCATCTATTTATTGCACGTGGCTTCAATATATCTAAGATAAACTGGACATCGATGTCTCAGCAAAGCTTGAAGGCTGATTTTGTACTTTCTCATCGAAGGCGATACGACGGGAGCGCGAACGCCGTTAATTTTTCGTCCGTTACTGATTAATATCGCCAGTAGGAAATCCACAGTTCGAAATTTCATTCAGGCTGTTTTTGATTACCTGAGAACATGTGCAAAATTTGTCCTTTTTGAACATGATTCTAAGGATCAGAACCGTCCTGCGTTTTAAAGCACAGTTCAGGAAGCGGACGATTTCTTCGTATCTCATATGTTATGCACTTTCACTTCCGCAGGAACTACACCGTCTCATTGATGGTCGTTCCCATTTATTCCCAAAGCATGAGCTTGAGGGAGACCTGTATGACCCAAATGCTTGCCACAATATTCGAAAAAGATGTAAGTGGGAAATCTGGGGGCTCACTAAACTTGTACAAGAACGGATATCCCTAAGATTTCCCACGAACAGAATTGTTTCATTTGAGTATATGCGTCGATTGAGAAAGATTAGGCCTCCAAACCTTTCTGTGTAACTGCTCGACTGGGACAGATTACCTCTGACATCTGACTTTGGCTGCTTTTTATAAAGTACATTACGGCAGCCTACAACGTTGCACTGCCAAACTGGTACCCCAGCCTACTGCTACAGAGCTTTCAACAACCATAGTTAGAAGACTCTTTATACAAGGCTAACTGATACAATGTAATGGATCTTGACATGATTTATCCCGAGATTCTCAAAAAGTATAGTGCCAGCCAAGTAGATCTCCTTTAAAATCTGTCTGAACTGACACACCAGGCTGGCATTTTCCCAGGCGAATGAAAGAAGCTTACGGTCAACCGCATCGAACCTCTTGTCTTTCTCCCGAATTTTTCGAGGATTCCTCGAGGGGTAGCATTAGGTTCTTCTCTATTTTTTACTTACGTCAACGACCTTCCAGATAATCTATCCAGCAATGCTGTTCTTTAAGCCGGTAAAATAAAAATCGGGAACATCATTGGTTTCGGCGCAACACAGATTAATCTTGATGTGGCTGAGCGCTGATCGGATGAGTGCGGCTTCCTACTGAATAAAATTAGTTGCACATACCTGTCGTTTGGTGGGGACTTCGACATCGTCTCCATGATTCATAGCGCGTTCAGCACAGAAGACATCATGCAAATCGATCCGAAGAAAGATTCAGACATCTTGATATCGTCTAACTTATACTCTGCATAACACCACGAGATGGCGGCAAAAAAGGGTTTCGGCACTTTTAGGATGATGAAACACATCTTCGCCCGCAGTGACACGGAATCATTTCATATAGTTTAAGTGGTTTACATAAGACCGCTCCTTAATTATGCTAATCAGATCGTATATACCAACCTGGAGAGAGAGAGAGACAGTTGAGCGTGCTCAGAGCGCGGCTACCGAACCACCTAGCCAGAACAATTTATTCTATGAATGGGTGAATTTTGGAAGAAATTACACCAAGGGTTACTCCTTTTCCGGACGTGACTTATTAAGGCCATCAGAATAAGTTCAGTTAGAATATATAGGTTTAAACGGATTTTTCTAAGAGTATGCCATATTTTCTTTCATCATCACAGTCTACTTGTCGATGTTCTTTGATGACCAGCCGGTGCCACTATGAAACTGGCGGTGGTGAGTGAGTTGTTTCTTCTTCGTTTTCACTGCAGGTGTCTCCCGCGTGCATTAACAACCACGCTGTTGCGTGTTTATGCTCGCAAATAGTTATTGGTTGAGCAGTAAACTGTTTTAAGGATGTGTATGCGATTTCCTAGCCCAACATCTCGTTTGAATAGAATAATCAGAAGACGCAAATTACTATATGGAATCACTTCGTACACTCTCATGAGTTGTAGACGTAAAAATAACATAAAAGCAAAACTTACAGGATGAAACGAGTAGAAGCACAAATCGGGTTGTGTATTGATCGATGTTCAATGCTATGCCCAAGCTGAACAAAGGTTGCCAGTCGGTTGTTCTTGTGCACGCAGGACTGGTTTTCGACAGCTGATCCACAGTGATTCGATACACTTGGGAATTTGTGAGCTGCAAGCGTTTATCAACACCCTTAACAAGGACGCAATATTGCCACTGTGACCTCTAGTCGGTAAGTGCCCTACAATGGATAAAGTGGCGTTTCGTTCTTGCTGAGTGTCACTCATTTACGGGTGGATCAATTTTATCCGGAAATGGAATAGACTTATTCCTGAGAAAATGAAACTTTGGAAGCACCTAAAAAATTATCCATAGAAAACTATCTTTCAAAGGTGACAGTCTGAAATACACTTTCAGCGTCGCTTTGAAACATGTATATGTTTTAGCAAAGCTTGTCCTACTCCCACAAACGACTAGGTTACCTCCATCCGCTTCCACAAACTAAATCCTTATGTTTACCACCAGCCAGTGTATTTATCAGTTTTCCTGCAGTTACAAAAATACACACCGGTAGAATAGAAAGAATGCTTGAAACCACGGACAACGAGCACATTCCAACGTGTTTGAGAGTTGCACTGACTCTTCCTGAATGTTTCAAAAACCATAGGTTTCCTATTAAATTCGTACAGTACGTAAGGTGTGTACATGCATATGAATATAGATAGTCCGAGATTGTTATATTTTGGTTTTGTTACACCGTGCTTATTTACGGAGATATGGAATTTCAAACACACCCACAAAACTTGTATTATCAAGGCTCATAGTCGAATTCTGTGCATTTTTAAGGCAGCTTAATTAAGTTATGTGATATGAAGCATCACAGTGACTGTGGCATTACTGAAATGCTTATAAAGAATGTTTCAGGACTGCAGTATTTCATTCCTGTTTCATCCTGATTGTTTACAAACACGCCATTTCTTACCAGTCTTTGCAACTTCTTCTACCTGATCTTTCATTTTATTCCTTTTTTTGATTTTGTTGCTGATGAAGTATATATGGTTGGTTTCGGTGGAAAAATTTAGCGGCGGAATATGTGGATATATCTAGTGCATAACAGTGTGAAAAGACAATACACCGCTTCATACTTTCGCGAGTTTTTTAAAATTGGGTAAAGCGGGTAGGAAGCCTCAGAATTGTTGGAAGATAATTCCAAAATAGATTTCAATTGAATCACCGTCCTAGAATGTCTAAGGAAACGTGACGGGCATGTAGAATGTAGGAGACTCACGAAACAATTTTCAAAAGATGTTTGCGACCGATTTGATCTTTCCACAGTATTTCTACAGAATAATGTGTATATAAAAGAGTGTGTGAACGGTGAGCAAATGTTTTATCACCCTTTTCGTGAACAAAAGATGTTAAGAAAATGAGAGATATAAACTGGGCAGTTTTTTAGATAAACTGCCCGACGGATAAATTTACGTTAATTTCGGGCCATTGCCCCTAAAATCACTGAATCAAATCACGCGACAATTTTTAGAAATTACCCAGGTAGTTTCAAAGATCTTGCGCAGTGACTCAGTTTTCACACAACTTTCCTTTAGAGTGAATTTTGTAAAACGGTCCTTCATGGTAGCGAATGATAAAGGTCGACGATAACCTACTCGGAGGCTTCACATGCTCAACCAGCAGACCTTCCTTAGATGAAGTTTTTTCCTTCAGAGATGTTAATCAGTGGGACAGCCATTCTTCTAAGTTCGTTAGCTACACTTTTACCGGTTGTCCAGAAGCAAAACTAGACCCCTACTTACATGAAATAGATTAGTGAATTAACTGTTTTTTGGTATTTACTCTATTTCCTAAGAGGGATACGGCATCTTGTTTCCATTGATTGTTTTTTAGGTAAAAAGACGTCCCCTTGACACGAAACAAACCAAACCGACTGGACCTGGGTATTTCGATCTTCTGTCTTGAACCCGTGTATTGGTCGGTGCATTGTTTGCCTCAAGATTCAAGGAGCCTATCAGGTAGCAAAATGATGCCAGATCCGCACGCGTAATGGCGGATAAGGAAAAAGCACTAATGAGCAACGTATTTTAATCTTCCCAATGCCGGTACTTTCATTAAAATCAATTCCCGTACTCATTTTTAACGTTTCCGCATTTTTCCAAACACCCACCAACTAACTTTTGAGTTAAGGGAATTTTGTTATTTCGTTTCACATTTGTACGCCGCTTACCGATTTCCACTGCAGAATTGGGAACTTAACAGTGTGCGGCGGCAATTACAAGCGATTGCCACATGTACATAATAATGTACATCGTTATGTTAATTGTCATCACATTCCTTTTCATCTTACATTTCGGATCATTTGAATA
Organism: Paragonimus westermani; assembly: GCA_008508345.1. Taxonomy (NCBI): domain Eukaryota; kingdom Metazoa; phylum Platyhelminthes; class Trematoda; order Plagiorchiida; family Troglotrematidae; genus Paragonimus; species Paragonimus westermani. The sequence continues at coordinate 226,208 of QNGE01000194.1, forward strand.
CGTGCACCTAAATCATGAGTCCGTAAGTCAGGTAAGACGGACTGTCATCTATAACTGTGTGCTTCCGTTTGTAAACCGCATTCACATTTCAGTTCTATTATATCCACTGAAGCATATCAGACATAAGTTTACCACCGAAGATTGGTTATCGCTTGTTGCGCAATGACTCCAACTGTTTGCTTATGCATTTTTATCCACACAAACGGTGACATTATGTTACCCCGCTTCAATCACATTCTCATTTACTGCGTCTTACGCGCTATCTTGCAGATACTCTGGGAAGATACGCACTTCATATGAACAGCGGAGATCAGTGAGCGAGAGCTTGAGGCGCACTGTCAACGAAACGTACGCACTGATACAATGATCCAAACAACCATGTTGTACATTTTTGCTGACGGACAATGAAAGTGTAGGTATTCAGAATGTTCCGTTGATTTTCAGCGACAATTGTCGCTTGTAGCCTGGATAGCAATGTAGATGAGGTAGAGCAGTAAATAGTGGGGAAATGGAAAAAGTAATGCGCAGCAGATAACAAGAGGACGTAATTGGGTGGGTGAATGGGCTTTCGCGCAGTGAAACCTCTTTCGAGCCAGTGCCCACTCTGCCCCTGGGAAACCCCTATGGGTGATTATGTCACACACGATTTCTGTCTACTGTCAGCCCCTCACACCCTCTCCCCGGATTACCTAGGGGACCATATGGGTGTGCTATTGAGAATATCTCTATAGATATCAGTCTAGAGATATCTACTGATATATCTATATGCCAAGGCAACAATAGTACGTTGAAACGTGTTTCAGTTTTACAATAATTTCTAGCTGATTGCAAACAGTGGTGTTTCAGATATTTTATCCCAACATTATTATTGACAAAAAGTGGGCGTAGGATTTCTGTACATGGCACTGTTTGGTTCTTACGGTGTAGGCTTACCCTGCTAGCATACACTAGGTATTATTTAGGGATGAATTATGGTAATTTCGGAATGAAATGCTCCCGGCATTTGATTAGTGTGCGGTTCACGGATGAATTACGTCAATCTTGGGGTAGAATACGGCTGCGTTTTTGTGACCAATGAGGAAGCAACGAGAATGAACGTGAATAAAATGCTGCGGGATTAATTTCGTCAGCATAACTTGTCTTCATAAATGTGTTCTTGTGAGAACCACATATACGAAATCACTCATTGTAAGCATGTTTTTTGTATAGTTACACTTCAACACACAACGCGTTCAATTTCGTCATATTCGAATTTGATCTGGTTTCTCTTATCAGATTTCTATGCTTGCTACCATTTCGTTGCCTCGTTTGAAGATGTCTGACAGCCACCAATCTGAACAAAATGCGGGTTCATGTTAATAAATGTGTATTGCCTTCAGTGGGGTGTAGAATTAATGATCAGTCGTTCTACTATTTATCGTCACGTTCGCCGTGTTGTGGAAAATTTCCATGCTAGCATTTCCAACGCTGGGCTGAAGCTTGTTGATTGCCATGCATCCAGCTTTTCAGAAGATGTTTTTAAATGCTTCCTTTATGTAACTGACAATTTCAGATGTTCCGGAACAAGCAGAACAGTGTGAATTGTTGCAGGAACCCGTGATGCTGAGGATGTCTAGTCTGTGTTGTCGAACAATCTTGTCGACCGGCATCGAGAATGGGTTGTTTCGAGTAATACTTCCAAAATGCAAGTCAGTCGGCTGTTGCAGATTCTGAGAAAAAGACTGTCTGAACTGCCGTCGGATACAAGAACACTGATGAAAACCCCGTAAACTTCGTTGATATGCGACGTGCACCCTGGTGAATATGCACATTTCGGTTTGGTTAATAGTATTACATAAGCGTTAACATGTCGTCAGGTGCGGGACGTCGTCGTCATTGCAATACACCTGAATATTAATGGCTTGTCACTGATCAAGTCAAGAAAGTAAACTTTATGGCCTATCTTATGCAGTCTGTGCTAGCCGTCCGTATCACAGCCCTTTAATGTTGGCATCTACGACGGAAAGGGCAAACCGGAGAACGTCAACTGTTATCTTCTTGACGTTGCTAATGAACTGCGTGGTGCGCTATCAGCAGGTCTACAGTTTGCGGGAACTAACGTGAACGTAAACCTCAAGGTTATTATCTGTGATACACAGGCTCGTTCGTTGATTAAACAAATACGTAGCCATGTTGCTTATTATGGCTGTGATAAATGTAACCAAAAAGAATTGTACTTCAATTGCACGGTAACTTTTACTCTGAATGACGTTTCCACAAGAACCGATGCTACTTTTGGCGCCCCACGTTTAGCAACTGTCTCTCCTTTCTGTTCTCTCCCCATTGATATGATACGTTGTTTTCCAATAGAATACATGCACTCCGTGTGTTTGGGTGTGGTCCGTCGTTTGTTCAGCAACTGGATCTCGGGGTCTACGTCACAGAACGCTCGCATCAGTTCCCAGGCGATTAACCGAATCAACACCAGAATGCTACAGTGTCAAACAAAACAGAAGTGTGATTTCCCCCGCAAATTCCTTGGGCTACTTGACTTCAAGCAGTGGAAAGCAACCGAATGTAAACAGTTTTTGTTTTACCTAGGCCCTGTTGTTTCGATGGGTATTTTGGACGATTCAAAAAATGAAAACCTTTTAGATGTTTCTGCAGTTATTTACATTTTTTGTCATCCTACTTCTCACCTTGCTTATCATGATTTCTCTGAGCAACTGATCAGTGTGTTCTTATTCAATTTTGCACGATTTATGGCCAAGGGGAGATGGTGCATAGTGCACGTTCGCTTGTTCATCTTGCTGATGACGTTTCATACCACGGTACTCCGAACCAATTTTCGGCGTTCGCATTCTGATAATTTATGTTAAAACTGAAATCTACGGTTCACATTCTGACTAAACCTGTTAGTCAGATTTACAGGTGTTGGTCTGAACTCATGTCCACACCCGATTTGAGTGGTGGTGCTACCTTGCATTTAGATGTCGGTGTGCCTGTGAACATCCCAATTACGTTGTTGTCATTGACAACTAACCTTGCCCCCGTCGTAAATATACTTCACCCTGACATCCCAGATTGTATAGTTCAGTATAATCCCTTTCGAAAACCTACAAGACCATTTCTCACTCACAGTCTGTCGTCACAGCATTCGTTCATGTTCATTGTGACTGGACTCAGTGAAGATACTTCCACGGCGCTCGTATCGCGAATAATGACTAATTGTTTGCCCTTTACGCTGGACGCACACTTGGACTGTATGTCTTTTGAACATTCTTATGCATAACTGTTCACTGTAAATTACTTTCATCACTGTAAACCCTGTTTGTTTATAAACGAAACATTCACGTTTCAGATGTACTTCGTCGTAGTATTCGACGACCAAGGTGAAAAAGCTTGTAATGTACTCAGTTGATCGTGGATAAAGGATGGTATTGCAACTTGACCGACTGTGTCTGGCCTCTTATTCAGTGAAAGTGTCCGACTTTATCTAACAACGCCTCATGACTCCTCGCGACTTCTTTTGACTATTGTCTTCCAAACGAGTGATTTTGAACAATTTTGAACCATTGTTTTCAGACGATTATTCGGAAGCTAGGTGTTAGACCAAGAAGACAGAAAGTACACCAGAATTGTACTGTTTCGATATTATTGTTAAGATGAAAAAGCTTATCCAGCGCCTCAGGTAATTCTTGTGTTTGTGCTTCAAAATAAGTGTGTAGCGAGCCGCCCAAACGACTGTTGTCGTTGTCATCATCTAACGAATGCGAAGCCCCTTTGCACAGCAGCAACATAGGATAACCGCTGATCGAGTTGATTCCAGCCGACCTACTCGGCCCATCTTGACTGTTTATAGTTCCAGACCGTCACCTTCTGCGTCCTGTCTGATGACGTTCTCTAAACCTTTCACACTACTGTCTTCCTCAGGTGTTACTTGCTCACCGACACCGGCTGCCCCTTATGTCTTCAATTCCAGGACAATTTTTCCCCTGTACGTTCTACAGAAATGTCTTTACCTACAACATCCTCACAGATGGGGCAGTTTTCCACCCCACTGTCTTCCGCCCACATGTCAGCCCCAACACTGTTTGCCACCGCCAGTCTCAACGGTTATCTCTTAACTGTCTGCCTCCAGCTCGTCTGTGGATACAACTGTCCCTGTTCCGAAGGAATATCTTAACATTCTGTTGAGACAACTGACCAGCACGGTGATGACCCTGAATCATTTTGTGAAAGAGCTGGCGTTTACAAAAGAACGTCAAGATTGTTGCCGGATGACTGCAGGTTCCTCCGATGGACAAGATCAGCGTGACGTACGTGCTCACTTGTTTCTCGTCCAGACTGTTGCGCAGTTCAAGGAAATGGAGTCAGACTTAAAACAGCGGTTGCAAAGAAATGTTGTGGTAGGTTTATTCGAACTATAGTTACTTTTCTAGGTGGATTTTTCATGGGTTGGGTGCCTCATCCGTTCGGCAACTTAAGTTGTTGCTGTTCGTCGGTGCATGTTGGAAGCCATGGACACCGAACTGGCGTTGCACATGACTTAAGCCGGTGGAAAGTGTAGGATATCATTCAAGGATTCCGCGTTGCGACATACCTTCGATCAAAGGTGAGTGTAAACATGGGGGTGTACATGAAATGTACATCCCATGTTCCATAACACAGTTCTTCTGAGCATCCAGAGCGTAACCTGCGTATCGTTTGAGACGGTTAGAAGTGAATTACGACTTCACTGAAGACGGCCACTAAGGTTGCATGTCGGAGGAAGCCGATGCCAACGATAGGGAAATGTATATCAGCTACAAGAAGAACCCAGAAAAACTCGTGTCTAAGACTGAAGTTTAAATTCAACAGCCAGCAGCCAAAGGTTTTGGTTAGCGTACCGTTTGTACCACGGACAGTAGTGCCGGATTCCAATCGCGCATCCGTTACTGAATGCGGGATGACATTAACCTCCGTTTCTTTGTCCATTTAAAAATGCATTTTGGTGGTCAAATCCTTCAGGAAGAAAAGGCGACTGCTGTTTGACTGCCCTGCAGCTTTCGTCGTCAGGACACGCCGGCCATCTAGTTTAAACGTTTGTTATCACACCGGCTACATGGCGGTTGGCATCGTCTAGCGTCTTCACCATATGTCTCATGGTAACAACAAACACTGCTCGTTTTTAGTCCAGGTCGTGATCGGGTACGCTTTGGAGGAATTCTAGACGGTGAAATATTACACTGATCGCTGGCGCAAAGATCTGCCAGTTCACGCCGCAGCTGAGCTATCTCGGCGTCTGTTTCTAAGGGGTCGCGTTCACGGCATTCCAATGATTTCCGCAGGTTTGCTATTTCGACGTCCTTCGTGGCCAACAAATCATCCGCCGGACTGTTGGGGTTAACTATTTGCCCAACTAATGCTGGCTGCTCCGTGCCTCGGAAACGTTCATGTATTGCGTCGGTCAAAACCCTTAGGTCACATAACGGACGTGAGGATAACACGAAAAGTAGCCCCTGTGTATACTCAGGCGAACTTTGTATCCACAACTCTTGCAAAAACGACTCAGGCAACCGTGATTTTCCTGCTACATGTCGCATTTCCCGAAGAAGAACCGATGGCTTCTTGTCCCCCAACTTTAGTCGTTGGAACAGTTGTTCCAAATGCATTTTACCGGATGGCTGTGTTTCCTTAAGAATTGTTTGCTTAGCTGACTCATAACGATCGGTTGTCGACCTTAGTAAGATATCACTGATGAGGGTCACCATATCCCAGGGAAGACACGGTATAAGTCGCGAGAACTTGTCCGAGTCATTTGTTGTGCGCCGGTTGCCGAACTTTATTTCCAGCACAGCGAACCACAGCTCTGGATTAAGATCCCCAAAAGCGGGAACGGCTAGCGTGATCAACGGTACGGAAGATGAAGATTCAGACTTAAACTCTTCAGTGTCCATAGCAACCGACTGGATGAAAACGGGTATATAAATTTATACATATATATAGATGTAATATATATACACTACACGCATTCAAAAAGTAATGAGAGAGAAAAACTGAACTCAGGTATACACAGATATATATCCTAAACGGGCTCGCCAATCTGTAGAGTTCAAACGGACTATGGCCTACCGGTCACGAATAACGCAACAAGTAGAAAAGGAGTATATTGCCAACAAGTGAAATCGACGTGAGAGCGAGCGAATAGCAAGATGAAACGTGAGTATGGCGAAACGACAAGCGAGCGTGCGACGGCGCCGCACTTCCGAGTGCATGGGCGATATGCCGATAACAATATCCGTTTGAACAAACATTTCAGCGCACACAAAATTTGGGGGATGAGAGAACAATGTCAATCGTTGATTTCACACCCCTGCTAGCAAACATTAGGGATTCAGTTTAGGGGTGAATTGGGGTTGATTTAAAGAACGCTTAAAGATGGATTTCTTCAACAGTAGTGTTTCTGTTGTCGAGAATGTATCTATGCCCCTGTGCGCCAATATACACCGTATTCACACAACACATGAAGTACCTAACACGAAGGAATTGCATTAAGCTCTAGGAATTTTTCGTTAGACGCATAAACCTGTTCTCAGTCCTTTATGCTTGTTAAGGTTGCGTTAAAAATTGTGTCTCAAAACCCTAACAAATCCATAAACAAACCCCTGATTAATCCCAAGATCACTTAGGGATCTGGTGCTAGCAGGGACAGTTGGCAATAACCAAGTAGGGTCACTATAGCGACCCTATACATACATACCTTACGTAACGTTTCGTTGCAGAACACGTGTTTTTTAAGAATACCAAGTGTTTGCAGGATTACCGATCAGTGATACCCCTAGCAGCACACAGCCCCATTTTAAATGGGGTAAATTAGGGCGTTTCTGGGGCAAAATGGGGCATTATATATATGTTGGTTTTTCACGGTAGGTACGCCATAATCTGGGATGTTGCACATGTCTTGTAATATCTCTGCTGTAACTGTAGATGTCATCACGTACATTTTAATATTTGTGATATTGCCGTATTGTTTTAATGCACCACTTTTCCATAAATGCTTGTGCCCAGGGCAATTTGACTTCCAATGCCTGTAAGTTGCAGTGATATGTTTCTGGGTGTCATCACGTCATCACACAACATTGATTGCATTCGACAGAAAACGAAAGACCGCCATTCAGCGTCAACTATCCATAGAAAGTGGAAGAGGTTTTGGATGTGGACAAGCGTTAAGGTGGGATCACAGGAAAGGTTGTCCACATTTGGCTGAAACGAACGCTTCATCTTCCGGTTTGATATATGATTTCTGTATTCTCATATATTTTCATTCTAAACTGCGATTTAGACATTCATGAAGAGCCGCTCCCAGATGTGGTGGAATTGAGCATTGCCAACGCACCCGCCTCTTGCTCCACCGAGCTACCACATGTAGTAGTGGAAAATGAACCACCTGAAGGTAATAAGGAGAGTTTCGTTATAAAATTCTCCTGTAGGGCCATCATGCTTCCTTGTTACCCCTCCCGGACTTACCGTTCAGCAGGACATCGTTGGATGGTTTTACGAGGAAAAATCTCATTGAAAGACCGGCGTATGATACTAAAGTCTATGAGATATTACTATCCCAATTTTTCAAAAGACCCCCGAACACTGATGGGTACTCAGAGAATTTGTGATGAAGTGGTCATCGGAAATGGAGTTCATGTCCACTTTGGTTTGATCCGCCATTTGTGTGCTGTCCTCTGCCGCCACTACCCCAAATTGCTTGCAAGGATGTGTCACTGCAGAGGAACAAAGACGGCATGCGACCATACAATTCTGGTAACACACAATTATGGCCAATCTTGTGCAGGGTTATCAAGCCTTTTGTGTCAACGCCATTCGTGTTTGGTGTTTACAGAGAATCAGTAAGGCCGTCGAACGAGAAAGAGGTGGAATCAGAGATTAGAAAGTGGCTGCATAGCGCACGAGACTGAGAAGGTGGACGGAAACTCAGGATGAAAAATAACGCTATTTAATTTCCCCCCAATGTGTTGTGTCTTTTTGACATATATTTTTCATGCATGTATACTTACATGTTGCTTTGTACGGATGTATATATATATTTGAAAACTGTTTTCAGATCTGTATGAAGCGTATTCATTTCTACTAGAGATTTAGTAAATTGGAAGTATGTGACAGCAATTATTCGCGGCTGACACTTGAACAACAGAATGTGCATTAACATGTTAAATTCCGTCACGCTTTTTGAAATCTCCGTTTTCAAAACATTAGAACGCGTGCACCTAAACTGCAATTCAACAAATCAGGTGAGACGGATTATTACTTATAAATGCTTGCTTTTGTTTGTAAACTGCATTCACACTTAAACCGTTATATCCAGTGTGTCAACCATAGGTTGCCTTGGAAGATTTGTTATCGCTTGTTGCTCAGTAATTTCAACTGTCTGTTTATATATTTTCACCCACGCGAACATTCACACTATTCTACGCCGCTTCACTGAAGTCCTCATTTACACTATCCATTCCGTTACTTTGCAGACATTTGTCAAATATACGCAATTTGTATGGGCAAAGAAAAAAGTGAGCAACGTCTCCATATAAACTACCAACGAAGCGCACGCGAGAACGGCAATTTGCTGAATCGAACAATCGTGTTGTAACTCTATGATGACGAAAAATAAATGTGCATGCTTTTTCAGTGTTTCAGTCGTTGTTGACATTCGTGTATTGGCGGGTCGTCCAGTGAACTAGGGAGCAGTGTACATTAGGTAAAGCAAGGGATAAGTATGAGAAGAATGAATACTCCGTAATAGTTAAGAAAAAAGCAAAATCGGGTGCACGGGTGAAGTTTCGCGCAATAAAACGTTTTTGAGGCTAGCCCTCATTTTGTCCCCGTGAACCCCCAGGAGTTTTTGTCATACCCCATCATTACCCATCACCAGTCCCCAGAAGCCCCCCAGGGTCTTCTGGGGGACCATATGGAGTGTGTTGCTTGGGACTGTTATCTCGAGAAAAAATTCGCGGTATTGCAAAAATTGCAATTTAAAAAAAGTACCATGATGTATACCATATGGGTTACATTTATGGACTATAGTTGAAACTATTGCCCAATTGACAGTATGAAGAAAAAACAGAATTGTTGCTGGTTCAATTGTTGTTGTCAAATTGGCAGTACGAAAAAACGAAATTTTCGTTGGTCGCACATACTCTGTTAATACCTGTATGCGTTATGTACATCACTAGGCTCATATGCCCCAACCATATAGCTGTATATAACTATGTATTTAGTTATATGTCTATAGCCAACACCTTGAAGGTGGATGTTGGCTACAGTTACATGGTCAGGGCACACGGACGTAGAAAAATATATAAGGCATACAAATTCGGGTACACTGTAACGGGTATTAACTGAGTGTGTACGACCTCCTCTTTCATACCGCTAAACTACGGGCTATACCCTGGTACATTCTAAAGAGTTCGTAACTTTTATGAAACTGAGAAATGCTTTCGTAATAAGCCCGCCCACTGTTGTTTTTAGAGAACACGTAAGGTACCTTACGTAGTTCACTTCGAACCGTCTCTAACAATACCCAAGATCCTTGGATAAACGCATTAAGCGCTCAGAAAAACCGCATTATGGATTTTGTTATGTAACCTCATATCCTGAGAACCACTCAGGAGATGTTGGCTACAGTTACATGGTCAGGGAACATGGACGTGGTAAAATATATAAGGCATACAACGTCAGGTACACTGTAACGGGTATTAACTGGGTGTTTACGACCTCCGACAATCTGATGCTCCTTTCATACTACCCAAACTACGGGCTATACCCTGGTAAATTCTTAAGAGTTCGTAACCTTTATGAAACTGAGAAATGCTTTCGTAATAAGCCCGCCTACATTCGGTGTTTTTAGAGGATACCTTACGAAATGTTACAGACAGCAATCAGTGACGTAGTTCACTCCGAACCGCCTCTAATAATGCTCAAGATCCTTGGATAAACGCATGGGGCGCTCAGAAAAACCGTACGATGGATTTTCTGATGTAACCCTGTCCTAAAAACCTCTCAGGATCATGTGCAATAATCCTACGCCCACTCAAGACCATGTGCAGAAATCCTACGCCCTGAAGGTGCTACCGCCCATCTTCTGAATGACATGCCAACCGTCCAACAAGAAATTTTTTCACATTATTACGATAAAATATCACCGTTTTGTGTTCGCTGTCTTCGTTTATCAGCCGACTTCAACAGTTTCGGAATTGTTTCCCACTTTCAAATTACCGCCTCTGTGAAAACGCTTTTATCCACTCTTTTAAAAAAATTAAAACAACCCCATTTTCAAGTGCGGAGAATGCGTTTTTTGCTCTCAGACTATTTAGCCACATGTTATCTCAGACTATCTACTCAGTTCATAGCTCAGGTATATATATATATATAACGCACCCACAGAGTGAATCGATAGGTGTACATGAAAGTAACACTTCATTTGGGGGCCTTTGTAGTGAATAAGCTACCAGTATTTCAGCGATTTCAGCGATTTGTACACGGGTTCGATGCTGAGGGCCCAATCTACCCGGATCCTGTCAGGTTGTTCGTTTCGATGTCCGGCGGTTTTCTGTTGACCTGAAAGGCAGTCATTGAAAACGGAGTGTAACACCGATCTTGGGGGTTACAGAGGTACCAATAACAGAGTAAAATAATAATCCAGCAAAATAGGATAAATTATTAATTTAACGGTTTATTAAGTAGGTGAAAATCTAATAACACTTTGAGACGGTCTTTAGAAGAGCATCTAACAATCTCTGGTGGTAGGTCGTTCCAATAGTTGGTAACCCTATAAGAGAAGAACTGTTGTCTTAGGAAGGTCCGAGGCCGAAGCTTATAGAGCTTCTTGTCGTGACCTATTCGACTGTTATCACTTACTAGGGTGAAGAATTGTTGCACGAGTCCTGTACTAAAGAGAAAGTGTGTAAGAATTAAGTCACCGCGGAGTCTACGAAACTCAAGTGGATAAAGATCGAGAATTTCAAGGCGAGACTCGTAGGGTAGATGCCGTACGCCAGTGACCATTTTGGTGGCTACTCGCTGGACACGTTCAATGGCGAGTATGTCCTTCTTTAAACCGGTGCAGACGACTTGATTGGCATACTCGAGCAATGGTCTTATGTAGACTCTGTGAAGCGTGTGAAAGGCGCGCTTGTCAGTCCGGGAGAAGGTTCGTTTGAGCATCCCGAGAGTCATGAGACCCCTTTTTGCGGCCAGCTGGCGATGATAAGAGAAGGACAAACCAGACGATAGCCAGATCCCTAGGTCTTTTTGAGGTCTACTTCCGTGATAGACCAGTAGGATCCACTTGGATAACGTGGACGAAAATCCTGGAAAATGTGAAACCATGTGGAATAATATGAAACGTTGAAGATACAGGACGAATGTTGAAGTTGAATAATTTCGATTTTACTCTGGTCGAGGAATTCGCCGTCCAGAATCTTGCTTACATTCTGTTTTACTTGGAAAACCTCTTATGCGCAGTAGCACCGTTGGCATAGAACGAACTGAAACCGCCTTGAACAATACGCGTGGTCACTGATTGCACATACTGAAAGCCGTCCTGTTCAACATTGTGCTCAGAATATGTTTTTCAAGTTTTATCTCAATATTTAACATTCAATGCATTATCCTTCTAACTTTTTTGTTGGTTCCACACACAAACCTCATTTGTCATGGTCAACACATAGACAGCACTGGTAGCATTTGCACACATCGACCCTAAGTCTTTTAATAGGCATTCTCGTGTGATTAACCCACCTGTAATGATCGCTTCCATGTGTACATTTTTGAGGAGTTTTTCACTCACTTTTGTTTTAGTCATGCTACCCATTTTGTAACATCTGTCCCGGGGCTAAAATCACAATCTGCTCCGTGCCTCTCTAGCTTGACGTGTTTCTCTGTACGCTCTACTTTCTGGGATCGTTGATAATACACAGGGATCATCGCGCTGAGTTTTTGTTTTTCATTGTCGATCAGTTTTCGATGGTGAGTATCGGATGGGTAGAAATCTGTTGGACCATTTCCAATGCAGCCTATTTCCACAGGGAAACTTTCCATTACCATCCACTGCATTTCTCCTACGCAGTCAATACGGTCAACTTTTGATGCGATGTACTTACTTTCTTCACCAGGAACGTCTGTTCCTCCGCGGAGTGTGACATTTTCGCTAGTCTTGTATCGAACACAACAGTGTAGCCATTGCGTTATGCTGTTGCACTTACGTGTACGAATTCCCCTTACAACCAGCTGTAATTTGGCTCTCTGGTAATATATTTTTAACATGCGGTGCGGCTTCCAACTTTTTCATATGCACGTAATATTATCGACGGAGCTCGTGGTTTTCGATCTTTAAACAGCAACGTTAGAATTGGTAACCCATTGTCAACCGCTCTGAGCTACATCCATGGTTTCTGAGTAGGCTTGCTTAAAGTTGTATGAACCCAACTTTGGAACGTGGGCTGATCCGACTGTGTAGAATATTGATTACTTATCGGGCTCGACGTAACGTGACCGTTTCTAAACCGAATGGCACAAAATTCGATACAAACAAGCTTATATTCAATTGTAACATGATTTCCAAGCCGAGTTTTCGGAAAGGCCGGTAAAACGCACAAGCAATCTAAAATCCAGCCAGTGTGCGTTTGAAGGCTTGGTTTCCAAATTCCACTGGAGCGTAGCCTCGAAAATCTCTTCGAAAAGTCGAGGAGAGAATCAACGTGGAAAACGCAACTAAAAGGTGGGTTAATTATAAAACTTGAGTAACGGTTGGTGTAAGTAATTGTCACTCTGCATTCCCCAAATTTTATTTTATCCTGAATCCTAACGGATAGTAAAATCAGGGGGAGTCGTATAAATTGCGCATTTTACGTGTTTCTCGGTGTAGCAGTAGGTTTAACCTCATTGTTATACTGCGCTTATACCTCGGGTTACGCCCGCGAAGTTAGTTGTCATTCATTCTCGTGTGATCGCCATCTGAAGAGAACTTTTCAAGCACACCAAAGCCGGCATACGACTTAACAGCTGGCAATATTGATACCTTTCTGGTGCCCTCCTCATTACTCATGTCATCGGTATGTTGAGCTACACCAGACAGTAAGAATTAAGGCGGTTGAGCGGTGTGCTCGGAGATGTGTCCCAGCAGTTCTGAAAAGTAAGTATATTGTGACATTAAAAAACTGTTCTCCCAACACTTGTCTTAGCCATCATGCTGTAGAGAATAGCATCTGTTTATGACTGGGTTCTTAACAGGTTGCTTTCAGGTGTGTAGGGGTTGCGGAGGAGTGTTTATTGGAGAGGGCAGCTGTGGACCCGTCATCATTGACGAGTATGCTGATGGTGAAGAAAGACTTATGAACCGAGCGCCGCCAAAAAGGTCAGGGAGTTGCACAAGTCAACTTGGGGTTTGACGGACAGTCGAATTCAATTGTTGGAAGTGCCCCTGGAACCTGTTGTTCATACTCAATGAAAAGTTATACGCGGTGGAAAGGTCGGTTGCAGAGAATTCTCTGGTGCCCTATCTCAACCGTTTCGGTTTCTCTAAATCACTGGAAACAAACGAGGTCACTCAGTAAACGAGGAGTTCAGTTCCACATATCAAATGTGTGGGCTCTTGAATCATAAGAGGAATTGTGTCAATTGTCAAACCACCGCTCTCTGCTAGGTACGGGAAGTCTAGGTACTGCTCTAACCATAGGCACCCAAAGACTAATGGGTCATGGGTGAAGACTTATTTTAAGAGCTTCAGGGTGAGCGATGCGGTCTTCGTAAGATTCACCAGATTACCCCTTCTCTGGGAGAGATTTCATGAAATTGTGCACTATAGCAACCTGAATCCTCTCATATAACTAGCCGCAACCGTCATTAACTCGTTTGCTATAGCAAAAATAGTTATCATAAGCCAGGTTTGTGTCCAAATAAATTGCTCCATGCGCAAGAGAAACATGTAGCGCTTTATACACACAAAAGCATTCAAATTGAAACGATCAGGAAGACAGTGTCATGCGAAATAGATGCAGGTGGATGACTGTTTCAAAATTTTCAGTATACAACATAGAAATTTGTCATAAACATTGTGCACAGTTGTATGTTCACTTTCTTCATTCAGGTTAAAAACACGAGAATGTAACATTCAGAAGTTGAGAAACACTCACGTAGCGCACAGCCTGCCGAGATATGCCGGTATCCCGCGGGTCTCGGTGGGCCATGAGAAAAATCCTAAAAAAATACTCCATGAAATAAATATCCCAAAACTAACCGTCCATTAAGTCCACTTCGAAATTTGGATTATTGTTCTTGGCAAATTTGTTTAAATGAAATCGTAAATTCAGACATCTTCAATTGCTAACCTGTCAAGCTCGCTGAGGTAAGTGTGAAGGAAGTTGGACAGTTTTGACCTTTCTAAACAGTGCGCAAGAAATTAGCCGGCGTTGTATATTCCCATATGACAGTTAATAAGAGTGCTTTCCGGTGGTTTGCTTAATTCTGTTTTATGTTAACTATTCACGGAAATATGGGATTTCAAACACACCTATAAAACTGGTATTATTATGGTTCATGTTTGACTATTGTACAAGTTCATGAGGTTATATTCAGGTTACTCAACATGAACTGGTGAATACCTGTAATGTTACCGTAATGTCTGTGAATTGCCGTTGATAGAGATAGTCCAAGGTAATGTCTGACCACCCATTCTCGATCGTTTATCTCATTGCAGATGCCATATGCAGTCAACAGAAATATGCCAACATTTCCACTGCAGAACTTCTCGTGTACGTGCGATGTTGGTTCACTACTGCGATCAGCCGAGTCTGTGGCCGCATGAAACATACTGAGAAGCATTCCAAACCGGAAAATGTAGCCTTGGATACTGACTGACAGAGTGTTCTTGCCTATGCCATTTGTGGAAATAAAAACTACATCGAAAGTACGGCTAATAATGGATTGTACTATGATCGTGGTAAATACTGTAACTTGCATGGGACGTACATCGTTAGGTTGTTGTGCACCCTCATAAACAGTGCGTTAAGTCATTTCAACAAGTCGCAGATGGTTCGAGAATGCTTTCTTGTGTTGTTCAACATTTTATACGCATTTGCTGCAGTCTGATTGCTGCCTTCCGTTTACTACGTATGTCCCTCGCATTCCTCTCTCTAGGTTTCCCAAGTGTGCATCGAAGATGGTGCAGTAGCTCCAACGTGGATGGGAAATTTTCCTGAACATATGTATGGCAAGTTGTCTGTGTTTCTGATGTAATTCTGTAAACCGTACAGTAAAATTTCCACGTTTGCGGATGTTTTGCGATATACTTCCTGGGCGGCGTCAGTAATGCTCGAGCACGCAACAGAGGTGGTAGGGAGACAGTTTTTGGAAAAATCGATTTTTTCGAACCGCTGTAGGAGACTCGCTCACAAGTTATTTCCATAGACCGCCGTAGTCCTCACGAGGCCCACACCATTTTGTTACTCCGGCGGTGTTCAAAGAAATCCCTGAACTTTTGAAACGGTTGAAGCAACAATTTTTCCGTGAGATGCTAATTCTGTTTTCGAGCATGTTGGAGGTGGCGTGATGGCCGAAGTAATGATCTCCACGGCAAGTTGTGTTGTTCTTTAAGTAATCGTTCTTTAGATAATACCCATTTCGGTCGTACTTTGGTACTTGCAACAGATTTCAAGTTAACTCCGTGAATACTCAACCGTCCATATTCTTTGGATTGCGAACTTTCAAGGGTTGATTCGAGCGCCGAGTTAAGATGCTGTGGAAATGAAACCAACAATTCTCACGCCGTAAAAGTTTCGGTGCTTTCTGAGAATCGCACGATCCTCTGCTGTGCACAGAAATATTGCGTTATGTAAGTACTGTTAGTGACAAAAAGGACAGAGTAAGGAGATTTTGACTATATTTTCTTGTCACTAGATCTCTCGGTGGAATAACCCCGCAATAATGAGATAACGACTTTCCCTCGTCTGTATTACAGTGTATAAGTTCGTTCAGCGGCTTGCATGCCACTGACACTTTGAAGAGTGCCAGCTGATTTATTGAACGATTCCGGTCACACATGCTGCATGTTAGGACGATGTTCATGTGTGTATATTATTAAGTGTGGCACCAGATATGTAACGGCCATTTGAGAAACTCCTGGATATACGAAGTATGTATGTTCCGCGAGAACGTGTGGCAACATATTTTAGGCAACGCGTGGAAGTTCTGGGAAACATGTTTGTTAAACAATATCGCCCACTCTAAAGCTTGTACTGTCTAGTACCAAGAAACGAGATGATCCAAGTGCTGCCTCAGACGAGTCACCAACTGTTCCATTGCTTTATTGCACAAAAGCCAGGCATTTTGGTCGGCGATTGGTAGCCTCTGACAATCTTTTTCCGTTGTAAATAGACCTATTCACTGCTCGTTTCCACTTGTTTGACATTATGCCCTCCAGAAGGGGCTGCCGAAACAAGTCCGTCAGAGGCGCGGGTACTCCCACCACCAGCCTCACCTAGCGTTCCATTCCTTCAGCGATGAACAGTGGTTAAACGAGATATGGCCTACCACTGTCGTGCGACCAAGCTTGCTAACACTCCTGTGAATGGACCGCAACATAGTGTCCATTCATTAGCCAGGCTTTCTCACGTCCCCAACAACCTCACGTTTATGCTAATCTTTCAATGCCCAGAACTCCAGCATCGTTCTCTTGCGGCGGGTAATGCCTAAGTAGACACATATTTCGGGAAAGAGATGAGTTTTTACCCCCATAACGTTAAATTCTAGTAAATCTGAACGTTGGTTATTCAATTCAACTTCAGTTCACGAGTTGTTACATTTTTCAATAGTTGTTATTCGACTAAGCTGGCGGGTTTCACATCCTTACTCTTTCGAGATATGAAAACAAAACATTTTTCACGGAAATATTCAACCATTTTGGAAGATGAAACACATCGAGAAATCGCGATAACCTTAATAACTCAAAAAACCTTATTATCTCAAAGACTGAGTGGACACTTCTGGTCTATCGACAGCTTTGATCACAAGAACCGCCGAACGTTCTAAAATGAGCGTTGTGTATGTTTATCCCCGCTTCTTGCTTTCACAGATGACGATGTCCCCAACAGAACACAAACGTTCGATGGGGATATCCTTGAAGTTATGAACGCGCCATTTTGTTTTGATGCGTCAGTTGCTTTACACGCAGTTGTTTCGTGATTCTTGCAACCTTCCAGGCGCTCGTCATCAATTACATCTCTCCGATGTTCCGTCGGATGAGTGTGTTGCATTTGGTGTGCCAGTCCCTTTCGCGTTTCCGCCATTCATCGTTGCGCTGTCCGCTGCAGCTATTGAGTGTCCTCCTTATAGATCGTCAATCTTCCATGGAAAGAGTATCACAAAAACTGTCTTTGCAAGGAGGCTTCACGACCTCTACCAAGAGTTTTTCAAATTCAAGAAAAACGGTTGGCGACGATAAAGGAATAAGTAAAACTAGGGAACATGGTCACCGATTTTCTGTCAAGTGCATGACAGCCATCAAACACTCAACCTTCGTGACTTCTTTAATACAATATTTTGGATCTTGGGAACAAGGACTTTCCAATTACATCTATTCTGATTTGAAGTAGCTGGTTTCAAAGAGGAATACTGGATGTTCGTGCTCCGTTGCTTACTATTTCCTCGTGCCCACACAATTCCCACATCCCAACAAAATATTCTACGGATTTTTATTCAAACCGTTTACATAAACTAATCGTGAGATTCTTCGACAGTTCACCTTCTTTCTCCCCTAACCCCATTTTTCGTGTGGCCTTGACGATTAGGTAATTGATCACCTTGTGAAGAGTGAAATGATGTGATCATTCAGTTTTTTGATCGAATTCTGGAGGTTTCGAGAACTATCGTCTTAAAGACACGCGTCTCAGATTCTTCTTCACAAACTGAAAATTTCCTCTCCTAAGGTGTCCGTTTTGTTGCTTTATCAACATAATTGGCTCATTGTACAACTGTTAGTCATGGTATGCATTTACGTGTGTGACCTTACAGTACGTACATCAACCACGCTCGCCCGAGTGCGTGTCTCACGGATGCGGTGAGGACTATACTATCATCATCAGTATTATTATTTTGGCCACCTAAGTTGGTGGAGGCAACCACTTCTGCTGTGGATGGAAGCATGTGAGTTGAGCCTATGAGAGTACACTGGCACCCACCAGGAAGCAGATATTAAGACCTTCGATTTGACCCGCAGCTTGCTATTCACCCTGATGTATGACATTGTCCTGTTGAGCTGGCAGCACTTCTCTTGTTCTCTCAACAGGCGATCAAGCAAAGCTCCATCATTCTAGGTGTCCTCCGCCTCCGTCATCTTATCGAGCACACCCCTTGTGCTCCGTTTCCTAGGTTGTATCAAAAAAGTCCCAGTAACTTTTGAATGGTCTACTAGTGAAAACTAAGCTTGCTAGGTCGGGTGAAAAGGAGGTAATTGACACTTCTACCTCTTTCACAGATGGAGAGGAGGCCGTCAGATACTGCCTCTGGAAAACAACACTCCCCCAGCGGAGTGGGCTGTTCTTCAGGATCGAGACAACTCCTTTAATTTTATAAGTACCTAATGCCTCCGAGTAACCATCATCCCTAGGAAGGGCAAGCGATAGGCATTCATTTATTGAGCCTAGCCCTGACATAATATCGGGTAGGTTCCACCGTGTTTTGATCACTGATTCTTATACCGAGATCACGTGCAACGCGCTAATACTCTCAGATGTATTATAGCCAAAGCTGAACATATAGTGTTGTCGGTCACCCGCGGCGGCGACCAGGGCGGCGGATACGAGCCTGAATGACGCGCTGCAGCAGAACTACTCTTGGTTTGCCAAGTACTTCGACTACCTTCCCATTGGTTCTGACTGGTAACAGTAATTGCACTGTTTGAATGGGTGCTGACCCTTTTCTGATTGTTCGATCATCTGGCTGTAGGCATCTTCCGGTCGCCTGCTCGCTGATTTGTCGTCCACTGTTCTCCGTGCCGCTGGCCTACAGTATCAACGTTCCAAGGCGCAAAAGAAGCTCTGGTTCTCCTTTCGGTCTGCTAGATCCCAGGTTATCGCAGGTCTGCACGGAGCTGGTTGGACTACTACCGTCTCTGCGGGGCCACTTTCGTACAACAACCTGTGCTGCCCGCTTTTCCAGGGAGCTGGGCGCCAAATCACTAACGAATATCCCTCGAAGGCCCTCGTGCACACTTTCTGCAGTTTTAGCCAGCCAACTACAGCTGTCCTGCAACCACGACGACAGAGCGCGATTCACACTTTGACTGCTCTACACTCGAATTTGTTGAGTTTTGCTGGATGCCAACGCATTTGCATCACGACATACCATCCGCTCACAAGTGATTTATCAGAAAATTCCCAAGGGTAGGTTAAGGGATCACTCACACGGTTGCCAATCCGGTATGGGCTGGAGTTCATCCCTCTGTACTTTCAGGAATCACAAACATACGAAAGGCGGATATATAGCGGCATTGGTTCATGGCTGTGCACTATATCTGCCTGGGAAGTTCGTCCCGCTGCCCCACGTGACAAGCTCTCTCGCCTCTAAACTCACTTCTCTCTTGGCGTAGAACAAGCGGTACATACACCTCACACCTCCTCGTAAACAGGGCAGTTTAGTGCAGATGCACTAGAAAATGATTTTCTGGTCACACGCACTCGTTCGTTGGTACGATATGCAGAAACCACTGTAACCACCCTACCCAGATGTTTCCTGGGTGCTTCGCCTAGCTGCGGGGTGCTCAACGATCGACCCATGCGGTCGCAAGGACGGCGACCCCGCTTATCGTCTCAAGGTTGCCTACGTAGACGACAATACTGCTCGAGCCTCTACAAACCCTCCGTAGCAACGCCCGACCTAACGCTGTTCTCCCTCAGATACCTTCACACCACTTACCCCATACTCCACACGATCAGGTAGCCGCGCCCCCTTCTCCAGATATTTTTTAGAGTTGAAAAATGCAGGAGACATTCCTCCAGGATGAACAAGCCGAAACAGTGTTAAGCATCTCTCATCTTCAGATTCAACAAACTCCGTTCCAACTAACAGAATTCGTTCTAAGGTTAACAAGACATCACTCGGACATCTCATAACGTTACACACGGAGATCAGCACGGCGGAATTCTCGCATAAGACTATGGAAGAAGACATGATTCTGGCTAAATTGAAGGGGCCTCGAAGGTTCACTCATTGTACGAGTGGTAGAAGCGTTCCCATCCCAATAGAACAAAACCACACGCACTGGATGACCTCAAACCTCAAATCAGAGCAACGGTCTCAGTACTCACTCCTCAAAGAGGGTCGGTGTCCTCGGAGAGCAAAGCCTACGTGCCCGAGCTCGCATCATATATAGCTGCCCCCCCACCTGGACGAACATCCACCTTCGAAGCTTGCGCGGGTCTGATGGAGTGACTTACGACGGTGTTACAGACCAATCTCCATCCTCTATCTCTCCAGTCCTTCCATCTCATAAGCAATATAATTGAATGAGTTCGTTGGGGCCACCTGCAGCATCTAGGAAATCTCGTTCTAACCGCATTTGCTCTAACCGCATCCATTCTAGCCGCATTTTCCGCGGGTGTTTCGAAGTCTTGTCCAGCCAAGTTCTACTTCAATCTAAAATGCCACACGTATTTTCACAATTGCGGAACTGCCAGCCACATTTCGGTGGCCCGGGGAAGCCCTAAAGTCGTCAATCCTGGGCCAACAGAAGTGGACGGTGTGCCCTACAAGGGTGTTCAAATAAGTCTAAGCTGTGTTGAAACGTCCATCACCTTCCAGGGGGCACAGGATACATTCGCCGCCCACGCATTCTCTCTTGCGATTAGAACTGCTTTAACAAGCTATTATTCGTAATTTTCCTTCTATTTTTATGCCCAGCTGACTGGGGAACAAGCTCTCAAGTGCATGTGGACTAACTGTCTCGGCATTTCAAACAGGCTATCAGAAATCACACAGGTGGCTCGCGACAAACGGTATCATACTCTAGCTTCTACAGAGGCATGGCCTTCGGCTGATGTCAGTGATATTGTACTGCAGTCACGAGTACTAACTGAATTAAACAGACTACTCCCTTAGACTCATGAAAGCTTTGCTGTCTTCCTAGACCAGAAGCTTCCGGTGCCGACCGTCATAGGAGAATTTACCTTCCCAGAGAAATGCGATGCCTTCCCGCTCAAAATTCAGCTTCGTCATGACACGCTCCTTGTTAGTGTTATCCAAAGTTCGCTGTCGTGCAGCGCGTCTGATGACGAGTTCATCCTTACTGCCCTGGATGTTGAGTGATCTACACAGCATTTCACGCATCTACCTATTAAGGATGAATCCAGCACATCTAAATTCAGCCCACCAGCCGCTTTTCATGAGGACTTTGCGGATTTTTGATATATTTGGCAGTCTTTATCCATGAAAAAGCCTGGACACAACATATCGAACAAATTACAGGACATGTTCCAAGACCGATACCCTTCTTGCTTGATGTGATTGTCACGAATGAAGCACATCTGGTAGACGGAGTGGCTACCACTGGGTTATAGTGATCGTTTGGCCCTAGCTGTTGCTTTTACCTCTTGCTGGCTCCCAGAAGTTCCACTGTATATTTCATTCGGAAGTTTCCGGAAAGCAGAGGTCGCAGCACCAAGGTCATTCCTAGGCACATCCAGCCTCGAGCCTAATTAATTGGACGCAAACCACCATTCTTTTAAAGTTATCATCAACGAAGCCGACGAAAGGCTCGTTTCTCACAAACTTTGCAATCGTTTCTTCTAACACCGCCTCCGTGAAGCAAACGCCGCCTTTTTGATGAGTTCCCATCAATTCTCTGAACAACCGCTCACAGGCAAACTGGAGGGTCTAGAAGCCCTTTGTACCGTACGGAACAGGCACGGGCGGGAATTCCGTGTACACACTCAACAGATATAACACAAATTTCTACCGATAGCCCGTAGGAATAGGAACCCCTACTTATGTGTACGAGTCGCCAGAAAAACGTTGGACCCGCAGCGCTTTCTCTGCTGCCTTCCAATGGGAAAACTCTTTCAGCTCTCAAGTGGTTGCCGAGGTTTACAGGGAATATTATTCAGCAGACTGCAGTGTGGTTCCATCAAACTAGAATCTCATCCTCCCTCGGAGGAACTTGCAGTACCCATTCTCGGCGACCGACTTCTCCGCATCAGATGTTCAAGTTCTCTCGTTTAGGACAAACCGTTGCAGCCCAGTAGAACCAGACGCGATTCAGTCCGGCATCCTCACAAAAGCGGTCCTCGGTTTGCCGGCGCTCCTCTATAATCGGATTGGCATTCTTCCGAAGGCATGAAGTTGAGGAGGGCAATCGACATTCCCCTGCTGTATGCAGGCCAATCAGCCTCACCAGGGCCCCATGCAAGATACTAGAGTATCTGCTAAAACGTACCATCCTTAGGCGTTTTCTCTCAAACAACCTTTTCTCCTCTACCGGCATGACTTTCTTCCTATCGGGTCATACACAACAGGTATGGTAATCTCCGTGGATATTCCGACGGGGGCCAGAGACAGTGACCACATCTCCAAAGCTACCTTCTCTTTTGCCTAAGCCACCGTCTGTGTCCTATACCGTCCACTTGCACTTAAACGGGAGGCTTTTGCATCCAAGGGGGAAAACTTTGCTTTATTATACGCCTTCTTGGTAACAGAACTTTAAGAACGAAAGCAAGATCCAACCCTTCTTCAGCCTCTCCGACCTCTGCTGGGGTCTCTCAAGGATCCGCAATCGGCCCGTTGTTGTTTCCGATACCCGTATGTATCAATGACCCTACATACCTTGATTCTAGCAACGTTATTTTTCAGACTGACAGCCTGAAAGTTTAAAATGCTTACAACCTCGAAGCACAACAGGTTGACTCTGGCCGTGTTAAATGTTGACCGGATGACTGGAGTGTTCCTGTAAACGACGGCAAGTGTACGAATGTTGTTCGGGGGAGAATCCGGAAGCCTATTCAGGATGCATAACGCAAAATGCGCGATAGGCATCGCGGAAGTTGGACTGAAGAGAGACGTAGGGATTTGGTGGTCATCTAGCTTGTCGTTCTCTTATCACCACTAGCTGACTATTAAAAAGCGATTTGGATCGCTTGGAATGGTGAAAGCAGCCATTCCCCGCATGGACAGACATGCCTGTCAAACTCCTTATGGGGTCTATGTAATGTCGGTGCTCGAATATGGTGGTAAGATCGTGTAAAGCGGCCTGGAGGGGAGCATACTCACCACTTAGAGTGTCCAGCTGGTAGCCACTAAGATTCTCACCGGTCTGCTGCATTACGTCTACAAGTATTCTCTTGCTCATCCTACACTGAGTTTCGAGGACTCCGCGGTAAAATAGCCGGCACGCACCATTAAACTAGTGCGAGACAAATGCAATAATCCCATAGACTGGTGACTGATAACATTCAAAGAGTCATTCAAGTTGACCATCACTCACATTTGATCGCAGCGTTCGCATTCAGATAGACTTTCCAGCCAGCCTCTTTCGAAAAGAAGCACTAGACTCGAGTTTCGCTCTCATTAGAGCTCGTCAGTAGTGCATATCCTTGCCACGGCCGGGATTCGAACTCCGGACATTCCAATCATGAGGCAACCGTGTTGACCACTGCGCCATTGACCTCACATTAGGCAACCTGATCATTTGTCACAATCCAGAGTGGTTGAGCATCCACATTTGATAATTCGGTCGTGCCTAATTTGAGGCCAATGGCGCAGTGTGTTACATGGTTGCCTCTTGATTGGAATGTCCGGAGTTCAAATCCCGGCCGTGGCAAGGATATACACTGCTGACGAGCTCTAATGAGAGCGAAACTCGAGCCTAGTGCTTCTTTTCGAAAGAGGCTGGCTGGAAAGTCTATGTGAATGCGAACGCTGCGATCAAAGGTGAGTGATGGTCAACTTGAAAATAAACCAAATCCCCGACTGCTCATCAGTAATTCGAGGAATCCACAATAATAAGCATCACCACACTCCACCTCCGACCTCCTTTAGAAAACCGTGCTTTGCTTTCGGGGTTTTTAAACACTGGAACAACCTCCCATTAGAGCTTGTTGACCGTTCTTCAAGGAGCCGTTTCAATGTGTTATCAGTTTCGCACATAGGATATTGTCGAGGAAGTATTTCATTCTGTCCCTGAAAATTGCTGTAACCCCAAGAGCGGTGCTACACTCTGTTTCCGACGACTGACTCTCACATCCACAGGATACTACTGGACGTTGAAACAGTCGAATTGCCGGAGTCGCAGTGGTTCGGACCTTCAGCCTGAAAAATGTGTACAGATCGCTGAAGTCGCTGATAATCTTCTTATGGGCGATGTCTAGGAGCTCAAGCTCTTTGGGGTAGCAATGTCTCATGATGAATGTGTATTGAAGGTTGAAGTTCGCTTTTGCGGAAAGTCGTCGTGATCTTTCGCCCCTGTATATCCTGCACCTCCCGTTTCTAAACCTTAATTGCAAATCAGCATGCGTATCTTGTTCTGTCGCTTGCGTTGGATAGTTCGCGGAATGGCTAATTGTCCAGCGTTGTGTAACATGCGAGCCGGCCGAACCCACCCTGAATGCCCTTAACTCTTGCAGACCCACTCTGGGGCAATTTGGAGGGACCGGTAAACAGTGTTCTTCAAAAGTTGGGTTTCCAGTGCAGTCATGTAGAGGGAAACAACACAAACAAGCGTAAGCCAAAGGCCTAGTAAGCCACGCACTCGACCAACACAAACGCAAGTTGAAACGGCGCCGGCAACACAGCAACAAATTATTTTGTGAAATTCACATTCTACCTGTGCGCGCTTGTTGGTTTCGGCTGTGCGTTATAGTTGTGATTGGTCTGGACTGTGTGTTTGCAACGGCCGAGTCAATGATCTAACGGAAAACCTCCGCTTAATTGTCTTCCGCGTTTGTCGTTCCAGATATGCAGACTAGACAGGGCGGTCTGCAAACAGGAAAACGAAGCGTACCGGAGGTTGAGCCCAAAAGTCAAATTTGACTTGTGTAACAAGCCAAATACGGGGAGAGACGGTTCCCTTTCATACCAGGGTAAACTTTACTGGGACGGCTTAATAATACTATGCACAATGACCTTGAAGCCAAATTTCTCATTGGTTGTCGCGGAAGTACGTCTGTAGCAGGTATGTGTAGTGTATATGATAGTCGTATAATATGTATAATAATCATGGTATAATTCTCGACGTATTTGTGAAAAACACACTCAGGAGAGCGTGATCAACGCAGTGATTTTTAGCTTATACATAATTGAACACCACATTCGAAAATTGTACAACGAGTCAGCTATGTGAGTAGAGCAACAAAACAGACAAAAACAGACATTATATGAAGGGAAAATTCAAGTCTGGGCGGAAAACCTCGAGTTTCATGGTTCTGAGAAGATAGTGCTTGGGGTCTGCTCGATTCGATGGAAAAATGATTTGTTACATCAACTTGGACTCCACAAGGTGATCGCTGGCCTGATGCTCGAGGTCGTGCCGAATAAACGGTGGTCGAAAGTTGAAGAGGGTGTATTGGCGAAGAATTTGCTCATTATTCCATGTAGATAGTCCCGAAAAAAGTGCAGAAAATGTTTTCATGATGTGGGCGAGATGGGTACGCATATGCTTTTGCGGGGAACGCATGTACTCCTCGACCGCACGTCATTCTACACCCAAATTCCTAAGGATTTCGAGGAGCTCGCGATATGCACAACCACTGCGGAATTTTGAGAGTCCGGGCGGGGTGGGATGTTTTCTCGCACGGGATGTATCAGTGAAACCAAGAATGGAGAGAGGAATTATGCGATGAACGGGATAACGTGAAACTAACTATGTGAGCTATGACGAACAATGGAACATGTGATATTCTGGCATAACCTCCTATGTGACGATAATAGCATTGTGTTGATTGATGAAATATATACCACATACGAACAGCTGCTATTGAATAACGTGAAAGGAAATCGATTATAATCTATTTCTAGTGAACGATTATTGCCGAATTAAGATGTCCATTATCCTTGTACGGACGGTATATAAAATGAGAAGAATGTTTGACAGTACTGAGAGGTTGCCAGGTGGTCTATCAGGGGAGGAAAAGGAAGAGTTGCGGCTCGAGGTTATTATGCAGTCATGAGACGAACAGTTTGAGCTTTTTTGAACGATTTTAGCATGTCAAGCTTCCGCATGGTGGTTTACAATTCAAACACACAAGCTGTCAAGAAGCATGGGGTAAGAGTGTGCCAGGATGTTTGGGTTGTTAACGACGGGCATGTGTATTTACACCTATACGTGCTGACTCAAGACATGTTATCGTATTCACTGGCAAGTTTGAAAGTACAAGATCTATCCTGAAAACGGTAATTTTGATCGGTTCGAGAGGTGCGTGACTTAACATCACGCAAAACAGGGGGCTTTTCGTCAGATGTTATTGGGTCCGTTTTCGAAGATAACGTCCTCAGACAAGTAGAGCTTGAAAGTGGACATGACGTTCGTCAATGTTAGGAAAGTTGATAAGTTTCGTTTGAATTGTATATTCTTAACGTACTTAATTGCATATTATATTATACTATATATAAGAAATATCTGAATTGTGCTGGAAAATATCTACGAAAATGTGCGGACACGTGCTCACTTATATACAGGTATTTTGTGTAGAAGAATGTGTATATATTCACATATTTGTATAAACCTATGTATGTATACATGTGTACACATATACATGAATAAACCGCTATAAACGTATGTATGTGCATACATATATGTATACGTATATATTATGGGCGTTTGCACATATATATACATACATATTTACATATGTATACATAAACATATATGTGTATATAAGTATATACAAATATACACACATGTGTGCATATATATTAATGTTTGTTTATGAACGTACATATATATACATGTGTGTATTTATACATGTATGTATATACAAGTAAATATTTATGCGTTTTGTACCTAATGATACATATGCCTATATGTATATTTATGTATATGTGCATAAACGTTCATACCTATAAATACGCAAATATGAGCGTATAAATGCGTGTATATAAAAATATATACGTCTGAACATATACAAACATAAAAACGCAAATGCGTACGTTTGTGCAAATGCATACATATATACTATTGTATCGTTCGCTAACGATTCAAGTTCACACCGAGTTACGCGTAATCTGTTGATACAGTAAATGCCTCTCAATATTCAACGACAGAGATAATCTCTCCTCGGAACGGTTAACGATAAAGCGCTCGTAATAACTGGATTTAATACGATACTAACTGAATCAATGTACATGAACATTGTCTCTCATCTCGAATGTGAAAATCCTCAGAAATCAGAGAAATTAAGTGCCCGCACAACAAATTAACAATTGGGCACCGATCAAGAATGGTGGACGATAAAACCGGTTGAGCTCACTCAAACAAATGGTCATTGGTTTGGTCAGAGCAAAACGACTGTTCATGCATCGAGAAATGACGAGAATCATAAGTTACTCACGNTGATAACATGTACACATAATAAACGTATTCCGACAATTAAGTATCATTTTCATGTCGTGGCGTTGTGACTGTAGGGTGCATGTAGGCCGACGGTCAAGCATAGACGTCAGTGTGTCCAACCACAGGTCGTGGCGCTGTGACTAGAGGATGCACGTAGAGTGACCGTCGAACGTGTCACCCTGAAATGCTTCATGCGGTACAATGCTTTGCTTAATGTAAGACATCTGTTTTACCGTAAACGTGACATCCATCGTCGGTGGTCACGTAATTGTAAAAACATGCGCAATTCTTGGAGACATTAATGTCAAAGCAGCTTACGCCAGGATAGGGTGAGCAGTATGTATTCAATGCAGATCACGCCGAATATCGCATGCAAAATGCTTAGAAGTCATCAGATGCAGCTTTATCAAATTAACCGCGGAGCTTCCAAATCTCAGTGGCTTCCAGTTACAAGTGGGGAGGACCAAGAAACGTGTCCCGGCAGAAACACGGTTTGCTGCTCCTACCGCGCGTGCCGCTTCTCCCCCTGACATGGTTCCCTCTCTGCCCCATCTGGTCAACCCTATGCATCCTGTGAGCCAATCAGATGTCTCCCCGATTTGCTGGTCTTCGGCTGTTTTCACCTGCAATAAATGTGCAGTACACGTCGGGAGGACGCTTCTTCTCTCGAACTGAAAGCATGAGCGCAATTGTTGTTGATTTGTCAGTTATATTTCAGGAACATTTTGGGAATGTCTGNCTGTGACAGGCTAATCTGAATCGGATGCCGCCAACCGTATATATACATGTATGCATGAATGCATTCATACATGTATGTATGCATGCATCGCTCGATAACCACGCACGTTGGTATACTGAGTAATGCATGGGATGGTGCTTCATGCCCGGAGGTTGCCAGTAAAATATGACTCAATTGCCCTCATCTTCTGCTTTCAGTGAACGACAACAATAAGTGAGTGGGGTCCAGTTTGAACAGCAAGTTGTGAATGGCCCTGAAGAGAGTCGTGGGGTCTGTTCAGTTTATCCTGAGAAAAACCATAGAGATGTTACCGTGTCGCCGTTGAGCGTGCGTTTGATAGCCTCACGTTGGTTGCTCAATCGTCCCACAGTCCATGCAGGTGAAGTCGACGTTCAATCGGTGGTAGCCCACACACGAATAATGGTACCAAAAGGCGCACTGGACACAGTTGCCGTTGTCCTCGTCCAAGTCCACCGGATCTTCCTTCAGGAAGCATATCCAGCTAGTGTCATTGTTTACCACCTCCCGCTCCACGATGCGTCTATCTAAGTAGTCGTTTGTTTCTTTTAGAGGTAAGTAATGCAAGACCTTCTTGCTCATGCCACGCTGATCACTGCATATTGCGGTGCAGTCGGTGGCAGGGGCTCGTGCGCAAACAGTAGCCTATGATAGGCGCACAAGTTACGGCTGCCTGGCCACCGCACGTTGTGTTCATCCGCAAACCACGCTGTGCTTATCACAGCAACAGATTTGTCTTCAACGAACTTAACCACGGTGAACATCTGCAAACTTTTCCAGTAATCAGAAGCGTGAACATGGTGGAGTATTTCTGAGACAATTTTCTCAACACAGGAATTAGAGAAAAAACGAAGTTATGGGGTACAAATTAGTTTATTAAAAGTGTGCAATACATGTATGAAAACCCCATAATTTGTAGTTGGAATATATATGCATTTGTAGTGAATGTCACCTGCAGTGCGAGAATGTGCTGTATCCAACAAAGTGCTAACCTTAAAAATATACAAAAGAACCGACGGTAAGCAGTGTGTAAAAATTGTCATACCATGAAAATAACGAAACTTGATTATATTACCACAAAATACAATGAGTGTTGGTCTTCTATGCACAATGATCGCATTTTCAGGTGCACTGCTTGAGAAGAAAAACATTATTGTGTACAAGACCGTCACTTGTAGGCAAAGGTCTTTCAAGAGGAACGCGAGTGTCTTCTAACACACAATCGGTCATATCCATAAGGGGATATGGAGAGTTTCGGCAGCTCGCAGACAAAATTCGTCAGGCAGGAGGTAATGGGGAGTGCGCGAAAACTTTCAGATAAAGCATGAATGAATCAAAAGGGAACGCCGAAAAATCATCCAGTGACCCGTGGACACGTACATCGTTGGGCAGTTTCATTAAACAATGTATATAATACACAAGTTGTTCCATTCAATAAAGGCGGCCGAAGTTTCTCTACAAAATCGATAATTAACTGACTGAAGAAATCAAAATAGGTTAGTTGCAAAGGAGGGTGACACAAAATATGAATACATGTAGACAACTTCAATAAATTACGGTATTTACGGGAATCAAGTATGCCTCGTGGAGCAACTAATCCTATGTACAACGGTAGCTGACAGAATTCGGTGGGTCTCCATTGTTCAACCTCCGTCAAAGGTCAATAACGTCGAGGGAATTCACAAGGGATGACAGGTTGCAATCCAGAAATAAGTTCTGGTGTCTCTACGTGATACTGTCCACACTAAGACGATGGTTGCGGTCGACGGGACTGAAAAGCCAAAGATTCAGCATGCGCTCCCCTACTCCGAGGCATACCAGGTGCATATACTCCGATGGAAAAGTGGACACCATGTCAATGGGGATATCACAGAAAGGGGATTCTCCGGTGTGCTGGGTCGGATTGCTCTGCTGCTCTGCGTTCGCAGCGGAGAATGAGATAATGGGAAGGTGAGTCGACGTGCAACATGGATTCCTTCCGTTGTGCATTTATCACAGCAGAAGTAGCTCAGATATCCTTTGACCTGCCTAGAGAAATATCAAGCAGAAGTAGCACAGATAACACTCCACAGGCTGCACTGCAAACCATCCCGTGACAAGTGCCGGAGTTCGTACGACAGAAACTCCGCCACACTGGATTGTTTCGATGGTTCACAGTAGATGCTCACAATGAACGGCTCCGATTCCAACGAAGAAACAGCACGTCCTAAAATAGGCCACACTTGTGTTTTTAACGCGTTGAAAGAGGATACGCCGTCAATGTGGAACTGCAACTGAACGCTAGTGCAGTTACTGTTGCTGGGCAGTGATAGATGGCGCAGTAGCGCCTTTTCCAACCCGAAGTGTAAGTAAGCACTGGAGCTACTGTAATTCTTGGGACAGCCTAGCGGAGTGCACATCAGCGTCCTTAGGTCCCGAGGAAGTGTTGGATGATGCATCCACAGCATTTCAAGGAACATTGACCGTTGAATCACCAGCGTGTGTGACTGTTGGAAACAGAAAGCCAAATCTTCCTTCATACTTCAGCGTTGATTCACTGCAACGTAGCGCTCCCGGTTTTGGAACAAGCGTTCTGAAAGAGGTTTTCCAATGAAAATTATACGCTCACTTGAGGTGCGTGTGCGGGCAACTGGAAGTTCCACCAATACATTTGTGGACGTCCCGGTGACAGGTACCATTTCAACAGGACCATCCGTCAACATATGGCATATCTGCGCAGCTGGGTTCATCTAGGGATGAGATAATAATTCATCACATTACTCTGCAGTTTCGGTTTGGGACAACTCCTCAGGTGGTCCCACGTAGAGAACCTCAGACTGCAACACCAGGGCATCTGCTGAAGTAGCCATTTCCCGTGGCGATGAAGGGTAGGTTTAGAAGTTCCACGCATTGCAACTTGAGGCCTACAATACACTTTTTATGAGTGTATTTGAAATCTCACATCTCCGTAACAGTTGATATAGAGCAAAAGTGAAATACACCAATCTTACAGCACTCCTTCCGGACATTGCAATTATGCTGTGGGAATTAACTGTTCATACTGAGTAACCTGAATATAACCTCATGAACTTGTACAATAGTCAAACATGAACCATAATAATACCAGTTTTATAGGTGTGTTTGAAATCCCATATTTCCGTGAATAGTTAACATAAAACAGAATTAAGCAAACCACCGGAAAGCACTCTTATTAACTGTCATATGGGAATATACAACGCCGGCTAATTTCTTGCGCACTGTTTAGAAAGGTCAAAACTGTCCAACTTCCTTCACACTTACCTCAGCGAGCTTGACAGGTTAGCAATTGAAGATGTCTGAATTTACGATTTCATTTAAACAAATTTGCCAAGAACAATAATCCAAATTTCGAAGTGGACTTAATGGACGGTTAGTTTTGGGATATTTATTTCATGGAGTATTTTTTTAGGATTTTTCTCATGGCCCACCGAGACCCGCGGGATACCGGCATATCTCGGTGGGCTGTGCTACATGCGCAGAGATGCGAATGTTCCTCGAGACGAATTAGGATGTGTTGTATTTTATACATTTTTTGACAAGATTATTGCATCGTTCTAGCGAAACTCGAAAAAACTTCCTTTGCACTGAATTTTTGGTTGTTTGTTTGAAAATACACCGGCACTCTCAAACACGCGTGTAAATTAATTCAGATTTGTTCGCGTGTTCTATTGCGGTTCTACTCCAAATCAGCCCCAAATAAATACCTCGACTGTCCGTTACTAAGGAAAATTTCCAAACTCCCCCTATATACGTACTATTCTCTCTAACGTTCCCACTATGTGTATCCTTTTTTAACTACATGTGCTTGTGGTAACAGTTTGTCGTAACGCGCAGTTTGCTTCACCGTTGTTCCCCCTTTGTTCCGTGGCCGTGTTGTTGTGACGACCATGACTTATGATCGTTGTTTCGTGTGTTCGCTGTTCAAGTGTTCCTTCTTTGACGTGTCCCCTACAGAAACATGATTTGCTGCCCCTACCGCGCGTGCCCCCCTCCCTCCTGACATGGTTTCCTCTCTGCCCCATCTGGTCAACCCTGTGCACCCTGTGATTCAATCACGCGTCTCCGCGATTTGCTGGTCTTTATTGGTTTTCACTCGCAATGAATGTCCAGTACACATCGGGAGGACGCCTTCCCCGGAACTGGAAGCATGAGTGCAATTGTTGTTGATCTGTCAGTTCTATTTCAGGAACGTTCTGGGAATGTCTGGTCTCCACGGAAGTTCCCAAATTTGGTTGCAGTTGGAGCGGAGGTTGAGCGCTTCGAAGTTCTATCGGGGTATTCGTACCGCATCCGATCCACCAAACCCGCTTTCGGTGATCATAAGAGGCGGGTGTACGCATACGTACATAGGGCACATGTATTGCGCTCACCCGCCGAAGTTCGAGAGAGGGCCAGCGGTCAAACGGGATGCTCAGCCTATTTCAACGTGAACCGGAACGTGGACGGCGAATTTAGAGTAACGAGGTTCGTTATGTTTAACAGTCATCCGTGCGACGTGATTGCTGCGAAATACAAGGCCTAAAGACGTCGCCTCACCGATGAAGAAATCAGAGAAATTCGACCGTGGCTGCTCAACAGCACCGTGTCCTTCAACATCAGTCAATACATTCAGGTGCGCTTCGACAAGAAGACAACGGAGGAGGATGTATGCAACCTGCGAGCACGTTTGTTCGCTGAGAGGAACACCGTTGGCTACCCAGGTTGTTTGCACGCCCAACTGAATACAAGTGGTAACGTAGATGATACTCGATTAACACACTATGTTCATGAGTAAGGAGCAGGAAGAATTTTGTCGGCGTTACCCCGAAGCTATCGGTACAGACGCCACTTACAGGAGTTGTAAGAAACAGTATAATTTGTTTGTTTTAGTTGCTGTAGATGCAAGCTGTATGGGCTTACCGGTTTGCTTCGATTGACTTGCAAATGAAACTACGGTAGCCATAGCCATGTTTCTCCGTCAATTCCTTCTCTTCGTTCCTCTATAACATACACTGTGGATCCGATTCTTCCTAAGTGGATCGAAAATTGCGGTTATGTTGAATAAAGTTCTCCAACGAATTTCAATTTTCGATCCACCGCAAAATCCAACCCCTCCTCATCGTGGTGCGGTGGTGAAACCAGAATGAAAATGGGCTAACGGGGCTCTGGTGAACAGTAATATTGTCATATTTGTCGTACGAACGAGCTTACAAACCGCACGTTTTATCCTTCAAATTGTAGAGAGAAAACCGACGGAAACGGATGAAGAGGAACCTGTAGGTGAAACGGAAGGAGAAAAAGACCGAACGTTAACAAAGGAAAGAACCCATCGCAGACAAATGGAAACATTCAGTTAAAATAAATTCCTTCGCCTGTACGTAATAAACTGCAATTAATTTTACAATGATATTCACCGCCGTATTCAGTAAAAAAAATGGGTACCCTTATGGAACAAGTGGACTTGGTTCGATTGCCTCTATGCGGTTTCTGGTCGCAAATAGTGCAAACATTGGTAATCGACTAGTGAAATGAATAGGAACGAACCGGAACATAGACTGAACAACAGCAGGCTTCATTCTGGGTTTCAATGGGTAGAGACGGTTCTTTGTTCCAGCATTTGAAACGACAGTACAATTGGTGCGTTTCATAAAATCACGCCCGATGATCTCACCCAGGGTATTTCTTCCGAAACAACAAAATCACGAGGCATCGATAAACCGTCAATGACAAATGGTACTCGTGTTTAATGGCCGACCTGTGACGGTCAGCGGACGATACTCGGCAACTATTCCTGATTGGAGTGATAGGAGGTTCAAAGTCGTTCGTTTTAGTAGTGCGTAATGCAGATACAGATTAACAATCGACGGATCACGGGTTAGAATACGGAGGGGAACCTTCAAAGAGGGATTTTCAAACACTGAACACACGAAACAACGATCGTAAGTCATGCTCGTCACAACAACACGGCCACGGAACAAAGGGGGAACAACGGTGAAGCAAACCACGCGTTACGAAAAACTGTTACCACAAGCACATGTAGTTAAAAAAGGGTACACATAGTGGGAACGTTAGAGAGAATAGTACGTATATAGGGGGAGTTTGGAAATTGTCCTCAGTAACGGACGGTCGATCTGTTCGTTTGTGACGTTTTCATATTCTCCTCGTACACCTGTATCTGTAGCTGGTACACGAAGAAAAACCAGACGAACAAAGTTGCAATGATTACTTGTCTTGGCCATTGCGCGTATGTAACGCGTCGTTCTGCCCTCTTGTTGGCGACATTTCACCTTCGGTTGTGTAGCTCGCGCGCGGGTTTTGCTGGGTCGTTGCTCACGCTTGTTAATTTTGTCTTTGTCTGCAGGATTGCCGTTGGAACCCTTAGTTCGGTAAAACGCCGTTCCCCGGTTTCTCCACGCTGCGAATGTGACGGATGCACAAGGCCAGAACGTTCGGCTTGCCTTTCACACGGCATATTGCAAAGGGGAAAAGGTTCCGTTACCACATGTTGCCTACGTAAGACGCTCTTACAATCGTAGAAGGATTCAAAGGCTATCAAACTATCTCTGCTACAAGGAATTCATCGCATTTGTAACATGCCGACCAGCCGACTCTACTTTGAATGCCCGTGACTTCGCGGACCATCCTTCGGGCAACGTGGACGCACCAGGGGACAGCGTTCTTCGAAGTAGGCGTTCGAACAACAGTCCTGAAAAGACGAACGATACAAACAAGCATGAGCCGAAGGCTCGGTAAACCATGCACACGACTTACACAAACGCAAACCAAAACGACACCAACAACACAGCAGCACGCCCCGTTACACAACTCAAATTCAATTCGTGCGCGCTCGCTGGTTTCGGTTGCGCGTTACACATTGCACTACTGTCATTGACTTGTCATCCACTAGAGAAACCTAGCAGTACCTTGTGTAATCATGGTGACTCACTGGACGGCACGATTGGCAAGTTTTGTTCGTCTTTTTCTCCATCTTCTTATCCTGAACTTTATAAGCTCTGCAAATTTGTGAGCTAGCATGGGACGTGCAGTTAATCCCGAGTTCCGCATAAGGATCTGATAATCATCCACTCCGGCCGTTGGATATCATTGTGTGACTTGCCGACAAGGCGTTTCTAAGAATGGCGTCACCCAGGACTAAGACAGAACAGGCAATTTAGTCAGTTGCCTAATTTCTGCAATGTGCATCCTCGATATAACAACGCCAACCGACCTTTATCTTGCCCCACACAACCAAAGTCCTTCGCCTTCCATACTAGCTATCGAATCAGCTTTGACAGAACACACTAAACAGAAGCATCGTGAACGCATCATGACCGTGTCTCAGCAAGTTGATGCTTCCGATTCGTCTATCAGCACGAACCGGGAAAGCTTTAAGCCATTGTAGAGTTTTTCTCTTGGTTTTGTTCACTAACGATGCTTCACCATTGTACAACAACGTTTTGCGTCATCTCTGCAGGTTGTTCGAATTGATTAAAAATTGCCTTGCAATTACAATAAAGTTTTGTGCACGCACGTCTTTCTGCTCTTCTACCTGTGGCGTAATTGCTTGACGATGCTACACGGATCTCATCCATTTTTAGCTCCGTTGTACTCCGAACATCGTCGCAGCACCGATCGCGTCTCAGCCGCTCACAGTAATCTCGGAATATCCTCGCTTCCTGGGTACTGGTAATTTGGAATGTTGTTGTGGTGGTCTTCTTGAACCCTTTCTGTGAGTCAAGCTTTTTATTCCTATAACTTGCTGAACCTCCGTAACCGTCCTGTTGCATTCGTTCATTTTTGGTTACTGAATTCGGTGAAAAACGTCTGCATTCACTTAGGGTAGTCTGAGACTGTTTTGAACCACTAGACCATTGACTGAATGTCCTAACAATTCAAATGTCCTCCAGATCAGAATACAAGGCATAAACACTTCAGGGCATAGTCACAGTCCCGAGTTTGCCAGACAGTGTGTATAACCCTTTAAAAAGCGAATACACGTTGCTCACTACGGAAGTAGCGGATTATCAGTTTTTATGGAGGTCTGCGATCTACTTAGGCTGGGCGTGGATGATAAATTCACGCTGTTTAGACTTCACAAATCTCACAAAGACGGACGCTCATGGTCACCCCGTGTCCCATCCGGTCAGATAGAAAACGTCAGGTAGGTTCACTTAACGGCATCCTTCCTGCTTAGACTCATTGACTTGGGTGGTCAGAAAGGCTCGACGAACGGTATATCGTCACTTCCGAAGTCCTCGATGCAATCTAACCTGCAGTTAGGTTATACACGGCGTGAAGAAGTTGAAAAATATGGATGCGTTGCTCGCTGATAAGCACGATACTAACCAGTGGAAGTTTATTCGGGCCCAACTAATCCTGAACTTAGGCGGATGCGGAGCATGACCTTTTCAACGCCTTCCGCATTCAACAGGCTTGAGCTTCATCTCGGCCCCCAGACTATTGTGAACCAACTTTCTCAGAAGAGATATGTTGTGCACTGTGCTTCAGAGGTGATACAAGCTGGAAAACAACTTCCGATCTGAGCTTCGGTTTCACACATATAGATCGGGGTCCGAACGTGGAACGCCTGTTACTGGTACATATCCTGTGGCGGCAAATGTGGTTCAGGCAGCCAAGATACCGGAAATCACCAATAGCACACAACCTCTTACACAGCCAGAAAAACTGATCCGACCGACCTCGAACGAATCGGCTTAGCCTAGGTAGTACCTGTTACACACCTAATGGCAGACACCACTCCAGATACACAGGTACACGTGTCTATCTGGTGGTGTATGTTTACTAATACTTTACAACGAACAAAGTGCGAGAATCAAGACAGCTTGTCGACTCATAGAAGCCCAAGATTGTGGGTTCGGTGGCGACGCTTCTAACACCGGACATATCTGATCATGCGATAGAAATTCCTGGTCCCCATTTTTCGCAGGTTCGGTTGGTCGGCAAAGGTGGAAGGGGGTAGCAGTCCACGTCAATGCTGACTTACGCGCAGTCTCAAACGGAGAGTCAGCTGTGCTTTCACTCGAAGAGTCTCTGTGGATAAATGTTAGAACGTCGCACTTGTCACGTCGTTGTGGGCGTCACTTATCGTGCCCCGCCCACAGCCCCAGCATAGGATGGAAGAATGCACAGTGCCATTAGACGGGCCATCGCAACATCCGGATATCGCGCCATTGTTTTAGACGCATTCAACCTTCCGTATGCAGGTCTCTCCAGCAAGCTAACGTCCGATATTACGGCCACTGAGTTCTGCAATCTCGGGCAG
Source organism: Paragonimus westermani (assembly GCA_008508345.1). Taxonomy (NCBI): domain Eukaryota; kingdom Metazoa; phylum Platyhelminthes; class Trematoda; order Plagiorchiida; family Troglotrematidae; genus Paragonimus; species Paragonimus westermani. The sequence goes on from QNGE01000194.1 coordinate 263,801, forward strand.
GAAATTGGACTCACCGAACACGTCAACCAACCCACGAAGTCACAGGTCATCCCGACTGGACATGGTGTTAACTACTAAATATAACTGAAGTGCAAGCAACCACGTCACAATCAGTTTCAGTTTAATGCGTGACATCACACTCACCCGCTCCTCACTATCAGCTTGATTAAATTTCAGACAGGCTAACTTCCGATGCGGGGACCGTTTTCTCGAGCCAATAATCCACCACCTGGAGGATGTAGCACGGCAAATCATCTACGGCATATATTTCATCTGAACACCGCGATAACTAGTTCAGTCCCACTGCACACTTCACGCCCCACCTTCTAGTCGTGTTGGCTCCAACCATCAACCAAGCATCCAATGAAGGAGATATGGGTTTTGTGGGATGTACTTCCTAAAAGAGATCGCGCCGCACATCTGGTATACAAATGCAATCAGTGCACAGCAGCCATACGCACCGACCGCAGGGTTTACCAATTATCACTTGCAAGATCCATCGCTGACTGCACTAAAAGATTCTTCGGGCTTCTCTGACTGGATCGAGAGGTGCTATATCTTCTCTCATGAGACCTTCAAGTCTCTGTGACTCCAATTCCGAGACAGCAGAGATATAACGTCCTTATTGTGCATGTCTCCATAACCTGCCACGCGCTTAGTATGCATCTGTCTTTATTACCCGCCACGGTTTTCCACCCTGACCGTCCCTCGGATTTATCCACTAAATTCACCTCGCGTAACGCGCGCGCTAAGTTACTCTTGCTACGCGAAGATAAGTCCCCAGGGCTTGATTAGATACCCCCATTCATGCTGAAGGAATGCACAGGTGAGCTGGCGGAGCCCATTACTCGTTTGCTCCAACACTCATATTTTACTGGTTGTAGTCCAGCCACTTGGAAGCACTGCCTCATCTCTCCGATCTGAAGGGGTGGAAATCAAACAAACAGCACTAACTCTTGACTGACTGCTCTGCTACCAAACTTGTTAAAATTGATGGAGGACATAGTAGGCGATCTCGTAACTGACCATATCAGTACTCGCTCGCTGTTGGTGCATTACCAACCTGCCGACTACCGCGAGTCGTGGAAAAAAGCTGCCGAAGAACACCTCTCATTTCATGCTGTGTTCTTGGATTTTGCGAAGGCATTCGACATAGTCGGTCACAATATACTGCTGGACAAACTGAATAACATGGGTTTATGCAATAAGGTTTGTTTATGGCTCCAACATTGCCTGTCTTATCAGAGATAAACAGTTATAGTTAATGGTGAGTTATTCAGACCGTTTAAGACCACAACTGGCGTACCACAGCTGTATACTGCGTCTTCTCTTGTTGTTATTAGTTTGTGTCAGCTACCTCTCAGGAGTCAAGAGCTCTCGCATTGTGATGTGCGCTGAAGATACGAGACGTTGGCACGTTTTACAGAGCGTTGAAGACAAGGAAGATTTCCAAACAGACCTTGGTGCTCTGTATTTATAGCCCGTAAAAAATCGATTGCTTTTCAGCACGTCCAGTTCGAAGACTGCACTTTCGTCGGTGTCGCTACCATAGCCACCGTCCACTAGCAGCGCGACCTAGGTAATGCTGTTACATCGACCAGCAGTTGGCTAGTGGTGCTCAGTAGGGTTCTCCAGAGCTTTCCAATCAGTATCTTCTCACGCATCTATAACATTGGTAAGGCCACGGCTGTAAGTCAACATGCATGGAAGAAAAACGTAACTGCTCTGGAGGCTACTCAGAGACGGGCCACTAAAAGGGTTAGGGGTTTGTCCTACGTGCATTAGGAGGACCGTCGAAACTGGGGCTGTTCCCGCTAATCTAACGACGCTTGACGGGCAAATTTGAACTGTCAAAATTTCAGGCTCCCCGGGTCATCCGAACGAAAAGTCATCGATACAGTGAGTCTCAGCGGCCATACTTACAAGGTTCTCATACCATGTAGTAGCGTCTTATGTCGACTGCATGGTTTTGCTGTCCGATTCATTCAGGAGGTAGCTAGTGGACTGAGTTATCTCAGGATGTCCATTGCAGTCAGACATATTAAGCCTCATGTACCTTCATTGTTGCCATTTTCTTTGTCTCGCCTTTTTATCTCACTCCTCCCTCCCTTCTCCAGGGAGTCTTTCCTTCCTATTTTTATACAACAAAATGCAGCCTTCCTAGGTGCTTAACTGCCTCTAGCAACTCCAACACTCAACACACCTCATATACTCTCACTATTTCAGTGGTTAACGTGACCGGAGCAGACGGATAACAATCTGCCTCTGAAACCGAGATCGAATCAGTTGTCAGACTACACGCCTCGTGTCATCGATTTTTACTGGAATACTTTGAGCATGGATACTATACAAACACTGTACTTCCATCGTCATCACAGGAGCTATGAGTCTGACCGAAAGGTACTGTGGCTCGGGCCGCCGTTCACCTCAACAACGACGTGGAATATCCTAGAGGGAAGCGTTGTTAATAGGGTCAACAAATACTAAAAGAAAACTAAGCGGAAGAACTAGAAATGGTGTGGATACAGGTACGCCATTGACTGAGACACACCGCCATCTCGGATAGCGTCTCTAACCAACGGTTTGAGTAATCGCGAGGAGCATCCAAGTACGCGATGCCTGCCCACTTTGCTCAATCGGGCAGTCAGGGTTTTCATATATAGTGACCACGTTGTTGCTCGATCACCACGTGGTTTCACCCAACCGTTGGTGGCCTCAGTATATAATGCCCGGTACGGTAGACGCTCAGCTGGCATACGGAGCACGTGACCCAACCATCGCGAGCTGTGCAACGTAATTAGTTGACCAATTGATCGCGTATCCCAAGCGTTCCGGAATGCGCGCCGGCGAACTACCACATTGCTCACGCGATCAGCCCACTTAATGTGGGCCATTTGGCGGATACAACGATGGTCAAACACAGCAAGCCTGTTGATATCTTCCTTGTGAATAGGCCACGTTTCCGAACCATACAACAAAATGGAACGCACACAGGCCTTATATACCCTTCCTTTTAGCAGAAACCAAACGTCTTTTTGACGTCACAGATGACGCAGTGTGGCAAAGACAACTCGTGCCTTTGCTATCCCCGCTGATATCTCATCAGCACTATTACAGGTTGACGAGATAGTGCTACCCTAGTATGTGAAACTCTGCACGGTCTTAAGCGGATTACCTGTAATAAAGAAAGTGGGAGTGGAAATACCCCAGTTTTAAAGCAGCACTTTGCACTTCGAAGGTGCGAAGCGCATCCCATACAAACCAGCCCGGTCACTCACCTTGTTCAGCATGGTCTGCATGTCTTCGGAAGAGGGGCTGAGTAGGACAATGTCGTCTGCGTACTCCAAGTCGGTCAATCTAGTTCCAGGAAGAAGCTCAACACCAAGCTCTCTAGATTCACGAAGCGCCCCATCCAGAATATCGTCTATGACAAAATCACTCAGGAAGGGGGAAAACGGACATCCCTGAAGAACACCACTCGAAGTGATGAACGCCCGAGACAGTTGTTCATAAACTCTCACCCTACTTGCAGAGTGCGCGTACAATGACCTTAATAGATTCATGTATTTCCCTCGTACTCCTTTCCGAAGGAGACAGATCCAGAGAACGTTACGAGCGACTAAACCGAAAGTAGCCCTCAGGTCTAAAAAGATCACGACCGTCGGCTGCCTGTATGAGTGCCGATGTTCCGAGATCTGTTGTAAGGTGAAAATGTGATCAACGCACCCGCGACCGGATCTGAATCCTGCTTGTTCTTCGCGTATCTGACTTTCTCTGGATTTAGTGAGCCGACGAACGATGAGGCCAGTGAGTAACCTGGACGCAACAGACACCAAACTGATGCCTCTGTGGTTGTCACATGGACTTCGGGACCCCTTTTGAAAACGGGAATGACTTTCGATAGGCATCACTCACGAGGTACCTCATCAGTCTCCCAGATCGTCTGCAGAAGTTTTGTCAGTTCTGATAGCAACCTCACTCCACCATCCTTGAAAAGAGAAGGAGAGAGGAGGTCTGGTCCAGAAGCCTTATTACGCCCCAATATATTGAGCTCCAGGACCACTTCTGTTTTCGACATAGAACCGTCTGGAATACAGCAGAGCTCCGTCATCCATATGGTCTGGTTGAGGTCAACTGAACCGTTTCCCAAAATGTCCAGCCCATCTCTCAAAACGGCGTGACTGGCTGGCGATAAGTGAACCAACTTTTTTACATATGGTCTCACTTACACCGACTTGACGGCCAGTAAAACCACGGGTCATGGAACGATGCTTTATGCTATTCCCAGATAAAAAGGCTTTCTTCATTTCTTTCGATTGTTGGACCAGGTAATGCTCACGGTCTTTGCGAAAGCTTTTAGTCAGCATGCGTTCAAGTTCTCGACGGTCGTCATCACATTCAGATAGAGCGATGCTTGTTCATAAGGTTCATCGACGTGACGGAAATCCAGTTCTGACGAAACTGAACAGCTCCTTCGGAGCGTGCCTGTTCACAGCACGCTTTCATAGCTCCGGCGATCTGTTCCCAATGTTCGTTAGGATCATTCGTCTGACTCGAACAGGGCAACTTCTTCACCAACGCTTTTTGGTAAGCGTTCTTCACATCCTCATCGCTCGAATGCCAGTTAAACACCTTGCATTTACGAGCGTAAGTCCTCTGGGCAAATGACAAAACGAAACGGGCACGCACAACGGCATGGTCCGAGTCCAGGTGGTTGCTCCAAAAGGCACGACAGTCCTTAACAGAGTGGCGCCACCTGTAACTAACTGCTATATGATCCAACTGCGTCCACGGCTGAGAAGCACACGGAGGTCTCCAAGTAACACAGTGCTTCTTCCTGTGTTGGAATGCAGTGCTCGAAATATATAGACCGTGGGATGCGCACAGCTGTAGTAGTCTTTCGCCATTGTCAGTTCGTTGTGCCCGGACACCAAACATACCTCCTAGCCGCTTCTCATCCGAAGAAAGACGACCAAGCTGAGCATTAAAATCGCCCGCTAGTATGATGATGTCTGAGTGTTTAGACTGCCTCAGAAGGTCAACGAGGGCGTCATAGAACGCATCCTTGGCAGCATCCGGACAGCTGTCCGTCGGAGCGTACGCCGATATAATGAATACACAACGCCTTTCTGATTTGCGTCGACAGACTTTTACCGACGTATTGAGTCTGACAGCGCACAAGCGACTGTTCACTGGGATCCAATCGAGCAAACATTGCTCTGCACGGGAACTCAGCGCGATTCCCACTCCAGCTCGACCGTGAGATTCAGCTTCGGCGTCACCAGAAACCCTGAGACAGAAGCGCTTGGATCGACAGCTATCTAGAGGTGAGCTCAAATGGATAACTGTGCTAGAGTCGTAGACTCGCGTCTCCGACACACAGCACACATCAAGCTCCAGACTTGAGAGAGTACTTGCCAGAGCAGCTTGCTGACCGACTTGTCGGAGAGTGCGGACATTGAAGGCGCCAATGTTTACCAGTTGTCTTGGCCTCAGAAAACAATTATCGCCCGAAGGCACATGGAAGGCAGAAGAAATAGGGGGTAAAACGGTAGGAGAAAGTCGTGGTCGGTTAGTAATGTCACTGTTGAGAGAACGATAACTTCTGATACTTCCCGGTCGTTTATGCCGCGGAAGGGGGTTGACTTGAGGGACCCCACCCCGAGCCTCTGACTCAAAAGTCTGACCTGCGAGACAACAGGATATAGGGTTTTCTTGGGGGACCCTACCCGGAGCCAATGACTCAAGAGTCTGACTCACTTGGCAGTGAGGGGCTTGCCTAGCCCGAGAGCGCAGTGAATAAGACAATAATGTCTGATTCTGAACACTGCAGCGCGCAGCAGATGTACTCGAAGCTACATCAGGCTTTTGAGAGATATTTGATGTTTTTCGACCGTACTGGATAATACGCCGGCGGTCACGGTCAACCGTTGGGCGATCGGAGTGCTCTTTGTTTAAGGGTACCTTTTCTAACCCCCTTCTTCCTGATAAGGAAGTTACAGCAATGCTGTAACTTTAAAAATAGTTTTGCTGTATACCCATATGATCGTACCTCGCTACCTAAGCACTCCTACACTGCCAATAGTGCAGAATACAATCATGCGAGTGTAACTACTTTTCCTCTGATTGCTCCCTTTCGGCTTATCTGACAAGGTTACACTTGGAAGGACCTCAGTCCTAGTCAGCATAGCCCGCCGGATCAAAACAGTACACGAGCCCGACCACCTCGCCGAGGCAGTAGTATAGTACAGTTCCGCAAGAAACCGATAAAACTTGAGGTCAGTAATTTCCCAAGATCCCATTTACAGTTGACTTCTAGAAATGACCAAGTAGAGCGAAAAAGCTTTACCCTCTCCCTGTTTGCGTCGTGCACAGTATGCACCTTATTCTCGTGGCTCGTTGCTCCTGTTGTCCCGGTGTTCTGCTGAGTGACTGGTTCTTGTTTATTAGGATTAATCCGCGTGTTCTATGTTGATCACACATAACCTTCTCCGTTTCAGCGCATCTGTGCGCGTCGAGCATTTTACGTGGTCGCTGATCCCTTGTTCATTGCGCGTGCATCATTTTTTGCTGCTCAGTCCGTTCCCATCGTTCTTGAACCTCCTGGCTGCACGGAAATACTCTGTTCAGTATGAATGTCATCTTGTGATTATAGCTCATCTTTAATTGGTTCAACGCCAAGTTGTAATCTATTTCCGGGGAACGATCTGTCGATCGAAACTGTTGTGGTTGCCTACTTAATCACTCTGATACTTTGTTCAGTAGTACCGTGACATTGTGATCCAAACGGGGCTATGAAAAGTATACTGCTCCACAATCAGCACGCAGATAGCTAACTATCCAACGATGTACGAACGTTACGTAGCACGGAGACACGTCTTCTTACTGGCCACGCTCCGCGTGAACAGATTGTTGACAAAGGAAACTAGGTCCTGGTCACCAGAGCGCAAACGAATGTCGGAAGAGATCAAGTCAGTGCTCCGACCGGATTTACTGCTGAAGCACTACAACCGATGTTGGATATGGTTGCATCCGATATATCAACTCACGGAGTAGACACAGGGATCTCGCTTGTATTTCCCGATGGATCACGGGAGGCACTTGTGTATAACGCCCGGTTACTGACCCCTGCCGAAAGAAACTGATCAGATTGAGGAGGATGTTCCAGTCGTATATGTCATTGAGGGGTTCCATAAAGTGCTCCTTGGACGTCGTTTCACGCTGTTGTCGGATTACAAATTACTGTTGGCCCTGTTTGTCTCGAGAAGATCATCCCTCTGTACACAGCATATCGACTACGAGTCTGGGCCACTGTGCTGTTGAGTTGTGGTTTCGACGTTAATTACTGGCTCATAGCATCCGTCGGGCAATCCGGCAACCTCTCATGGGGTCACAATTCCGTGGATGCCATTTGTGATTATTCGAAACCTACGTTCAACAGACTGTTGTAGGAGAGAATGTGAGTGTCCAGAAGAGTAGGCTTCGTTCGACTTGTAAGTAAGCTACGCAGCTGCAATGAAAAGTAAAGGACGTGATGAATTATGAGTAATGTAGACGATGGAAAATGCACCAGTGCATAACACCGTTGTGTCATGCGTTAATCCAGAATACAGCTGCTTCTTTTATACGGTCGCTGGTGCTCTTTTCCTGACTTTCACACTGGTTCCAGTGACGACTCAACAAGACTTTACACTCCAGAATGTTGTTTACCACCATCACACGCAGTGGCTTAAGTCCACTCCCTACAGAGAGCTCGGGCAGCTTGCAATACGTCTCAGATTTCTGTTAAATATCAAAGGCTGTCTTATCTGATTTCACCATAGCCGTCAACTGTGTTCTACCCAGATGTTGGTTGCACTCAAGGGGGGTTCTGCGTGAGATCACGTATCTCTGTGATAACGGGACTTCTAGAATGAAAGCGGAATAGGATTTCTTTCCCATACCTTCGCTGGAGTTCCTCAAGAATCCGTGATTAACCCGCGGCTAACTCTAATATGTCACAGGAACGCTTCCCTTTGCGCTGGCAACGTGAAAATCAGGGACGTTTGTGAACCTACTGAATGATGACTAGTTTCTCTCTCGAAACGACAGCAAGCGTATGCGCATTATACGCACTGCACATAGTGCAACAGATATATGAAAAGCTGAACCGGAAAAATACACAGGGATTTGGTTATTCAGTTTATCTTTCCATCATCACCAGATTGTCGCTGAAAGGGAATTTAGAACTCTTGAGATGAAATAAAAGAGTCTACCTGCTACCTGGGAATGCATGCTGTTGGAACAGTCCACGGGTTCTCTATAAGATCACTGCTTCTCAAGTCGTGTACACCACCCCGAGAGAAGACACTCGTCATTGGATGTATCCTGTGAAATGCCACTGACCCACACCATCTCTCCTATGAGTCACGCTTTGAAATTAAGGATCTATCCGAAGCTTTCGAAGAAGTCAGTACACAGGGCTTTACAAGCGCCGACTTCGCACCTTCCTTCGGCAACAGCTTTTCCTTACAGTGTTGTTAACCACTGGAACGACCTTCCATTAACTCTTCAAATAATTAAGGTATTGTTCGATTTATAACTTACTCCTTTCTCATTGCTTCTTGCAATCCCGAAGAGCGATCTTACCTCCTGTTATCGATGACCGATTTTCAGATCAGCAGAAGCCTGCTGGACATCGATAGAGACACTGACTGGATCCAGATAACTTGTCCTCCAACTCTGAACTCGTGTACCGATCGCTGACTTACTGAATCAAATGCAAGTTGTTCAGCTCACCGGCAGTTATCGGTGTCGTCATTAGAGGTTGTTGTTCGTCTTGATGTAACCATCTTGACGCAGATCGTGCTGTTGTTTGTTTTATCGTTCGCTCGGTGATCTGCTCACAAACTAGATCTTCTCTAAGAAGTCAAGCTATGAGGGTATATGAAAGGTATGCCATCAAACACTAGTGACGGCTAAAATGTGCTGATCACAACGATGGAGTAATCCAAATAACTACTGAGCAGAAACCCCGATAGCTGATCCTTGGGGATCAATCAGGGTTTGTTTGCAAGATTTTTGATCCAAGGCTTTGACTACGAAGAAGACGAGGCCCGTCTTGTACTGAAACACAAAAATGCGATGAGCTCGCTTGAAGACCGCGAAATTTACTTCTCCGAACGAGGCAAAGAGATGGAGAGGCCAGTTTCGTCGAAGACTTGCCGGGTACTCTTTTCCTCATTCCATGATTGCATCCGCAATCGACTAGATGTTAGATGGATTGTGTGAAAAAGGTAGCCCACGAAGCTACTCTATGTCCCGGCGACATGACAATTAGGCTGAACATTGCGGAACAGTTCAGTTGACCTGAGCTTATGTGTCTGAGTTGTAAACCACCATGCGGAAGCTTGACATGCTAAAATCGTTCAAAAAAGCTCAAACTGTTCGTCTCATGACTGCATAATAACCTCGAGCCGCAACTCTTCCTTTTCCTCCCCTGATAGACCACCTGGCAACCTCTCAGTACTGTCAAACATTCTTCTCATTTTATATACCGTCCGTACAAGGATAATGGACATCTTAATTCGGCAATAATCGTTCACTAGAAATAGATTATAATCGATTTCCTTTCACGTTATTCAATAGCAGCTGTTCGTATGTGGTATATATTTCATCAATCAACACAATGCTATTATCGTCACATAGGAGGTTATGTCAGAATATCACATGTTCCATTGTTCGTCATAGCTCACATAGTTAGTTTCACGTTATCCCGTTCATCGCATAATTCCTCTCTCCATTCTTGGTTTCACTGATACATCCCGTGCGAGAAAACATCCCACCCCGCCCGGACTCTCAAAATTCCGCAGTGGTTGTGCATATCGCGAGCTCCTCGAAATCCTTAGGAATTTGGGTGTAGAATGACGTGCGGTCGAGGAGTACATGCGTTCCCCGCAAAAGCATATGCGTACCCATCTCGCCCACATCATGAAAACATTTTCTGCACTTTTTTCGGGACTATCTACATGGAATAATGAGCAAATTCTTCGCCAATACACCCTCTTCAACTTTCGACCACCGTTTATTCGGCACGACCTCGAGCATCAGGCCAGCGATCACCTTGTGGAGTCCAAGTTGATGTAACAAATCATTTTTCCATCGAATCGAGCAGACCCCAAGCACTATCTTCTCAGAACCATGAAACTCGAGGTTTTCCGCCCAGACTTGAATTTTCCCTTCATATAATGTCTGTTTTTGTCTGTTTTGTTGCTCTACTCACATAGCTGACTCGTTGTACAATTTTCGAATGTGGTGTTCAATTATGTATAAGCTAAAAATCACTGCGTTGATCACGCTCTCCTGAGTGTGTTTTTCACAAATACGTCGAGAATTATACCATTATTATTTCCATTAGATGTCGGGGATTATAAGATTAGTTATGACATTTCAGACAGTTCTCCGCCGGAAACTAAAGTACGTTCGAAGCTTTAAGTATTGAAGAGTAGTAAAGCCTCAACTCGGGGCCCTTTCTCTCCAACACTTTCCATTGTGGGTGGTGGTGGGAGATTGCTCAGTGAAGTGATCACACTCCCTTTTTTCATATGGGAAACTGACGAAGTGTCTCATGACTACCGTTCCTGCCCTCCTAAAATGCACCAAGACATCATGTGATAACCACGAAGATGCTAACCATACTTCAAGCACACCCAAACTGTCCATCGGCGGCGGCCTTTGGAAAACAAGCAGAACCAGGTTCTCTGTCCGACTGCGGACGTATCGATCATATTTTGCCTTTTTAACAGACACCAGGGCGTTGGCGCCTTTTCGAATAATCCATTCATCGTGGCATTTCCAGAACTAAAGGCAGCTTTTGATCCGGTTATTCGATAGGCTCTCTGAGCTGTCTTCTTTGCGGTGGAGTCCACGCGAAGTATGTCAGTCTGTTGAATTTCTTGTACACCAGGACTTAAAGTAGAGTGACTAGTTATGGGCAACCGTTTCGGACGTTCTCCACTTCAAGTGAAGTCCTACTCAAGTTTCCACCTCCCTTTGCTTTTCACATCTGTGACGGACGGAACTCTAAAGGGGGCACGCAGAGTCCCCAAGGATCTCGCAGTGGAACTTCTGTCAAGTGGTAGGCTGACCGATGTTTAGTGTGCACACGAAATTTTCATAATAAGTTCCTCAAAGAACTTGCCGAACCAATTAAGTGTTATTGTGGTGGATTGTCAGAACGGAGGTGCGAGTTTTCGAACGCTCGGCCGAATACCTCACTGCGGGGAGGTACGTTTTAAAGCCTGCTGCCAACGGATCAAGAACAACGTGCGCAACCGGATGAGTCATCGCTCGACTGGATCGGACCAACGAACAAGGCAGGGCAGGCGAAATACGACAGACGGCCAGATCGGAGGCGTGGTTTTTCCAACATTCAGAGGAACATCTCGACACGATGTTGGAATACGGTCAAGGCCAACACTGGGTGGATGGCGGACAGCACGAGCAGCCGGACGAGCCATCGCGCAACGAAATCGGACAAAAAGACGAGGAATGGCAAGCGGAAAACCCCCGATAGAAAGCGCCGATCACACACGTAAACCGGTCAGAAGTGCACACGATGTAAGAACGGACACCGGGGGTGTTTTGGGTTGGAATTACGGCTCATAAACGAGAGAGCGCGAGTTGCATGTGACTGGTGAGTTGGACAATAAAGATTGCGCTTCATTGGACGCCTTATCGCTACATTATGGCCGATCCGTATGGTGTACACTTCATATCTTCCAAGTGAATAATGTTGTTACGGGTTTAGGCCGGTTTTGAGACTGCCTGTGTAAATGCATGCGGATCGCTGTAGGGTGTCTACCACGTCGTCCACTTAGTAGTGTTCTCTTGTCAACTTGTTATGTTGCTGAGGTGGTATCCAAGAGAATAGCGCAGGGCGTACAGCTTCGTCTCTGGTTTCGCCGCAAAAACGACAGGGTTTACGATACGCGTGTACCTTCTCTTTTGCTCTGTTGACAAGAGACCTGATCTGTTCATCCTGAAGGTGCATCTGAAATCCCATTACCACCACCACCCAGCCTGCATCATGTGGGCTGACCCTGTGAGCAACGTGACAGTCCGCTGGCACGTAATTAAAAAGCGTGTAAGATCATGGCCAACAGCCGAGGCGAGGAAAATTCACAATCTTCAATGATTGGATCACGCAATACCTGTGCTCCATGTCTGCTACCCCGCACAGTGTTTAAGGTCGATTCTGGCGGTTGCAAGAAACCGCAAATTGGTCAGGCGACGACGTGGTCGGGAGCGCATTTCCTTTCGTACCCGCGAAACTCAAATTGGTATGGACTAATAATGCACCAACTGACTTCGAAGTGCAATTTTCTCATTGGGCGATGGGCTTTCCCTGAGGGGCTGGAGGAAAGCACAAATAAATACAATTATATGCGCATATAAGTGTACACACGAGTACGTATATATACGTATGCGTGTGTGCAAACAAATGTGTATATTAATGAATACGTATATATAAGTATATTTATACATATATATTTGTATATTTTTGTGTATATTTGTATACATACAGATGAACACGTGCATATCTATGATTAAACATAAATATACATATATATACATATATATATTTATATGCACGTGTACGTGCATGTACACAAAAATGTGTACAACATGATATATGTATATATCACGTTTTACACATATATATATCTTTTTAAGAATGATATATATATGTATATATGTATATATATGTCATAATAATATGTACATATATATATAAATATAAGTATTTGCGTATTTGTATATATACATGAATATATTTCGACAGAAATATGTATATATATTTATATACGTTTATGTGTATGCACATATACTTACATAAATATGTATATACATATATATATATATATGTATATAAATATACACATCATCATACATATTTCTACATATACATATACATTTGTATAGAAATGTGTAAGGATATATATATATGTATTTATATACACATTTCTAGTCATAAATGTTGATATACACATACCTGAATGCATTCATATATATATATAGCTATCTGTATACATGTATTCAGACAGGTGTATATATATATCACTTCGTGAACATTTATGTGCACATGCATGTATATTTGAATATAAATATATATTTTTATATGTTTATATACACGTGTGTACATATATATATCTACAAACGCAAGAATGTATATACAAATATATATATGATTATATACACATAGTCTGGTATACCCACAGAGGAACCACTGAAGGAAGACTCAGTAAACCTCACTAGACTAACAGCAGTAATCACTGGAAATCGGTTAGAAAATAGAAGTACACTGTTAGCGGCCTGGTATACCCACAGAGGAAGACTCAGTGAACCTCACTGGACGAACGGCAATAACCACTGCGAAATAAAAACATGAGCATAGCTCGTGAAACCATGTCGTGGGTGGGTTCTTTCACATGACGCTCGAGAGCGCCGTTTCTTCATAATCCTGCCGGATGGTCAAGTGTTGTCCACATTGTCGTAGTCTACGCAGGTGTAGACGGGTTCAGACCAGTGGTAGTTGGCACAGTAGTGGTGGTACCAACCGGAACAATGACTGCACCGTACCCAGTGTACGGTTTCGTTGTCCAGGTCCACAGGATCCTCCTTTTCAAAGCAAATCTGGCAAACGTTGCTGTCTGCAGGCTTGGAGGCACGCTGCTTTTCAAAAGTCTTCCTGACTTTTGTTTTGAACTCCTTTAGCGTACCCTTAGCAACTCGTCTAATACGAGCTGTCTCCATGGGATCACCGATGACGTCAATCTGCGGCATACCATGGTCAATCACACGACGTTCAAGTTTAGACTTCATGCGCGTGTTAAGTACACACGGCGGTTCTATTGTGGCAGCGGGCATAAGGCTTAACTCATCAGACATGCATTCAGTCTTACTGGTGGACGGCGTCTGTGTAGCCCATCTTGGGGCATGCGTTGTGTGGAAGATGCTGCATGTGGGGATATTTCAGTTGACCACCAAGCTTTTTTTAACCAACGGAACCCGTTTTACACTAACCGCTTCGGGGGTAGAAGAGAAGGAATCATACCATTCGCTAGTGTAAAAGGAACGTCACCCCAACTCCAGTTACGTCTACCAACATGGCATGCCATAGTATAAATCCGCCATAATTTAACTGATGAGTCTCATCTCCTAGAATGACATCTCCATACTTGGGACACAGTTGAAATGTACCTCTCGGTACAAACATGATGAACCTTAACACTTTGTCCCAGAGTGAGAACCTATAGCTATCTTCCACTTTCAGTAAATCTCGCAACTTCATAATTTCGTTGCGATCATCCAATTTGCTGTGCCTCGCACGTAGATTACATAAATCAAGCCGACGCATTCTAATCCCATACTTACGGTTCACGCACGTCCTCATTTCACGGGCACTCTAAAAGTGGCTCATCATCTCACATACATGCAATTCAGCATCAACAGCCAGACGTCTATTCCTAGGATGAATGTTCGGCTTATCAACCTGAAAGTCGTGTGAGTGCGCCACGTTTGCCTTCTCGATTTGATATCCATCGGTACGATAGTGGATGACCCAGGAGGCCTGACATCTGTAATCGGCAAAACAACAATTTATCGTGACAATTGATTAAATAAACGTTACCATTTGGAGGGCTTCGTTCGCCGTGAACAGTGTACGCATTTGTACACAGCACTTCCACACGGGCAGCCTGACGGCAGGTCTATTCCTCTATGCTTCTTGGCACTTGCAGCTGTCTGCGAAGTGTTGATGAAAAAGCTTGTACAAGTTTCCCGTTGAAATCTGCACAGGTCTTCAACATACTCCTCAAACCGCCATGCTGATTCAACGTACGGAAGTAATTTACCGATAATGGACCATTTAAACACTTTCACGTCCAATGTTATGATATACGATGTTTTTTAGACCTCACTTGGAGAGATTACTTGTACCATTTCACTAAAACTTCAGGTCAGCTTCATTTCACCAGAGTTTTCCAGGTTTTCGTGTACGAAAGGGAATGCACTGCCGACGTTGTCGCGGACCGTGAAAGCCTTGACTGTCCCGCTGGGTACGATTGGTGGGTGCTGCCTGCTTGGTTGGGGAGTTCGTGACCATCTACACAATTGGTTGAGAACCCTGACACAGTAATGAACCTCGATTGGAAAGGTTGTTAGCTCTTCTTTTTCTTGAATCTTTATTGGTATTTTTCCTTCTTTGTTTGTTGTCCCTGCATTTGTATTCACTTATTAATCTCTGAGTCATCTTCAGAACCAAAGGCAGCCCGAACCATAGTACTCCCGGATGCGTCCCAGAGGTTAAAGTGGAGATGACCACACTTATATTGCATGCAACAAATGTTCCGTCTCCGTTGCTACTGGAAAACGGCCTTTTTTATTAAGACAAGTTTCACGAAAGCAGGCGTTCATGTGACTAGCAACAGTGCGTCATGCTCCAAAAAGTGAACGAGGCCTAATCCCGAATGACAACTTATACTGTTGGAAACCCTGCTAGCACAATTAGGTATAGATTACGAAAAAACCCAATATGCTCTACATTGACCAATGCGAGCGTGCGTTAAGGATGAATTAAGTTTTTGACACATAGAACCCCAAATTACCCTGAATGTGTAGCACAAAATTAATCCCAATGGTCCATTTTGTCCATTGTAGCACAGCCGTAAAATATCCCCAAATCGACGTAAATTATCCCGAATCGCCGTAAAATATCCCTAAATCGTAAATTATCCCGGTTCGCAGTAAAACATCCCTCAAAGGACGTAAGTTATCTCGAATCGCTGTAAAATGCCCCTATATCGACGTAAATTNGACGTAAATTATCCCGAATCGCCGTAAAATATCCCTAAATCGTAAATTATCCCGGTTCGCAGTAAAACATCCCTCAAAGGACGTAAGTTATCTCGAATCGCTGTAAAATGCCCCTATATCGACGTAAATTATCCCTAATCGCCGTAAAATATCCCTAAAACGACATAAATGGGTGTAATTAGCTGTAAACCATAGGTCTCAACGCCGTTGCACAACGCATTGCATATGGAAACGGTCCTACAGCAAAATAAATCAACACCAAATGCAACGTCGTATGTTGCCCGAACAGCGGGATATGGAGTACGCCCAAAATGAGAGAAGAAGTCTGAGAGAGCAATACGTAAAGTTTAATGACAAAGGAGGATTACAAAAGGGGTGGGGGATGGGTAACTTGCA
Source organism: Paragonimus westermani (assembly GCA_008508345.1). Classification (NCBI taxonomy): domain Eukaryota; kingdom Metazoa; phylum Platyhelminthes; class Trematoda; order Plagiorchiida; family Troglotrematidae; genus Paragonimus; species Paragonimus westermani. Next base: position 280,052 of record QNGE01000194.1, read on the forward strand.
GGTCCTCCGGTATTTCACCGCTCTATAAAGAGGAGGGAAATAGATGTCAAAAAAGCTACATAAGAAAGGTGATAAACGCTGACGATTGCGCACACGTGGACACGAAAAGAGGACCCCGAGAATGCCGTTAAAATGATCACATTAGGTTCACAATTCAGATTAAGCACACCTTAAAGTGATGAGTGCTATATATATATATTACGCCAAATGCAGTTGGGTTTCAGCTATATACATATGCTGAGAATAACATGTAAAACTACATCATTCATTGATCTATGGGGTTCACCGTCATCGTTGAGCTCGGAAGCATTTGTTACGCACACGTAAGCGCCATCCTGCGTATAAATATACATGATACATATACGTACATATGGTATATACATCATGCACCATCTAGGGTTGTGTGTATGCTAAATACATATATCTACAATAACATATAACACAATATCATTCATATATATACATATATATATCAACGTGGTACCTGGTAAAGTTTGCCTTACCTGCTTTTTCTCTCTTCTTGCTCATCCTACTCCACCTCTGTCTCGGGCGTTGTAAAACCAAAACTTCATCCACGTGCCCACGTCTTCTCTCTTGGTCTCTGAATAGAGAGGCTTCGACAATAGCACTTCTGCGCTCATTTGAGACTTTTGTAACGTTTACACTCACCTTCGATAGCATGTCGCAACGTGGAATCCTTGAACGCTATCTTCCCTTTTCCACCCGCATAAGTCACGTGTAACGCCAATTCGGTGCCTATGGCTTCCCTCATGCAACGACGAACAAGTTGCCGTGTGGAGGGGGCACTCAATCCATGCAGGTAATCCATCTAGAACAGTTACTACAATTCAACGCAACCTGCCACAACCTTCCCGTATTGCTGGTTTTTCAAGTCAGACTCCAGTTCCTTGAACCGCGAAACAGTCCGGACGGGAAACAAGTGAGCACGCATGTCACGCTCATCTTGTTCTTTGGAGAAACCTGCAATCATTCGACAGCTGTCTTGACGTTCTTTTATGAACGCCAACTCTTTCACAACATGAGTTAGGGTCACCATCATGTTGGTCTGTTGCCTCGAAAGCGTGTTCAAAAAGTCCTTCTGAACAGGGACAGTTGTTGTACCCACGGAAGAGCTGGAGGCAGACCGTGAAGAGATAACCCGTGGGAATGGCGGTGATAAAGACAGTGAGGGAGCGGACAATCGGGTGGGAGATATTGGGGTTGAAAACTGCCCCATCTGTGAGGATGTCGCAGATGGAGACATTTCAGTGCAGCGCACAACGGGAGACACCGTCCTGGGGGGTGAGAACGTAGGGGACAACCGGTGTGGGTGGGGAAGACAGTGGTGTGACGGGTTTGGCGGATGTCATCTGAGAGGACGTTGAAGGCAACGCTCCGGAGTCGCAAACAGTCAGGATGGGCTGAGGGAGTCGGCTTGAATCAACTGGACTGGTACACACAGCAAACGTAGCATACTGAGGTTGTCCTACGTTGCCGCTGTGCAAGGGGGCTTCGGACTCGTCAGATGATGACAAAGACAACAGTCTTTTTGGGGGTTTGCTATGCACATGGTTTGAGGCATAAATACAAGAATTACCTGATGCGCTGGATACGCCTTCCCATTCTAACAGTAACATCAGAAGAGTCCAAGTCTGATGTACTCTCTGCCTTCTTGGCGTAGCGTCTAGCTTTTAAATAATCGTCTGAAAATAATGAATTAAAAATTGCACAAAACCACTTGTTTGAAAGACAACAGTCACAGGGAACTGCGAGGAGTCAGGAGGTGGTGCCAGGTGAAGTCGGACATGTTCACTGAATGAGGGACCGGGCACACTCGGTCAAGTCGCAATACCATCGTGTATCCATGATGAACTGAGGACAGCACAAGCTTCCTCACATTGGTCATCAAAAACTACGACGGAGTACATCTGAAACGGAAACGTTTCATTTATTAACCAAGGCGATTTACACTGATGGAAGAAATATACAGTGAACAGTTACGTACAGGAATGTAAACTAGGCGTACAAACGAAGTGTGCATCCAGCGGAAAGAGCAAACACTTGGCCATTATTCGTGATACGGGCGCCGTCAAAATAACTCCGTTGAGTCCAGTCACTATATACATGAACAAATGCTGCGACGGCAGGCTGTGAGTGAACAAAGGTCTGGCAGGTTTCCGAAAGGCGTTATATTGGACTGTACAATCGGGAGTATCAGGGTGAAGTACATTTACAATGTGGCAAGGGTGGTTGTCAATGATCACAATGTTATTGTGAGCAACAGTTGTAAACAAAACGTTATCGTTCAAAATATATGAGCAGTGACGGAATGCTGGGATGTTCACAAGCATACCAATATCTGAATGCAAGGTAACACCACCACTCACATCAGGTGCGGACATACGTTCAGTCCAACGCCTGTAAATCTGACAAACAGGTTTTGTGGGGCCGTGAACCGTAGATTTCAGTTTGTACATGAATGTTTCAAATGCGAACGCTGAAAACTGGTCAAGGTTACCGTGGTTTAAAACATCCTCAGCAAGATGAACTAGCGAATGTACACTATACACCATCTCACCTTGACCATACAGTCGTGCAAAATTGAACATGAACACATTGATCAATTGCTTACAGAAGCCATGATAATTAAGGTAGAAAGAGGGATGACAAAAGAGGTAAATAGCTACAGAAATATCTAAAAAGTTTTTACACTTCGCATCGTCCAAAATACCCCTCAAGACAAAAGGGCCCAGATAAAGCAAAATCTGTGTACATTCCGCTGCTTTCCACTGCTTGAAGTGAAGAAGCCCGCTGTAGCGACTATAATAAATGATATTTTGATAGTCGCCTTCCTCTGTACATTTTCTATGATTTTGATTTTGTACCTACTTTTGTTTTGGTTAAGCTACCTATTTTGCAACATCCGTCCCGGGGCTAAGAACCCAACTCGCTCCGTGCCTCGCTAGCTTGACGTATCTCTCTGCACTCTCTATTTTCCGGGGTCGGTAATAATATTCGAAGTCAACGCGCTGAGACTTGGCATTTAACTGTCGATCGATTGTCGATAAAGATAACTGACAGGGTTTTATTTCGTTGGATCAGTTCCAACACCGCGACATTTGCGAGAGAAATCACAAGTCCAGCTTGCTGGACAATTCAGCATTCTAGCATTGATTCGGCTAATCGCTCGAGAACTAATTCGAGCGTTCTGTGACACAGACCCCGAGGTCCAGTTGCTGATCAAACGACGCACCACACCCAAACATACAGAATGCATGTAGTCTATTGGGGAACAACGTATCATGTCTATGGGTAGGGAACAGAAAGGAGAAGCGTTTGGTGGACGTGAGGCACGCAAAGTAGCATCGGTTCTTGTGGAGGCGTCATGTAGAGTAAACGTTACCTCGCGGTTGAAGTACAGTCCTCTCTGGTTACATTTATCACAGCCATAATAAGCACCATGGCTGCGTAAGCGTTTAACAAACGAACGAGCCGGTGTATCACAGATAACGGCTTTTAGGTTTACGTTCAAGATGATCCCCGCAAACGGTATACCTGCTGATAGCACACCACGCAGTTCATCAACAACGTCAAGAAGATAACAAATGACGTCCTCCGGTTTGCCCTTTCCACCATAGATGCCAACAATGAAGGGCTGCGACACGAACGGCTCGCACAGACGGCATAAGATAGGACATAAAGTGTACTTTCCCGACTTGGTCAGTGACAAGCCATCAATAATCAAGTGTATTGCAATGGCGACGACGTCCCGCAACTGGTGACATTTCAACGCTTGTGTAATGTCATTAACCAAGCCGAAATGTGCATATTCACCAGGATACAGGTCACGCATCAACGAAGTTCGCGAGGTTTCCATCAGTGTTCTTGAATCCGACGGCAGTTCAGGTAGTCTTTCTCTCAGAATTTGCAACAGTCGATTAACTTGCACTCTGGGAGTAGTACTCGTAACAACCCAATCTCGGAGCCGGTCGACAAGGTTGTTCGACAAAACAGTCTGGGCATCCTCGCCATCACGTGTTTCCTGCAACAGTTCACAGTGTTCTGCTTGCTCGGGAACATCTAACATTTTAGGTCAAATAAATGAAGTGATTACAAACACCTTGTAACAAATTGAGTGCATTACACTCGACAAGCTCCGGTCCAGCGTTGGAAATGCTGGCGTGGAAACTTTTCACGGCACGGCGGACGTGACGGTTAATAGTGGAACGACTAACCAGTAATTCCATACCCCACTGAAAGCAATATACCTACGTTAATATGAACTTACATTTTGTTCACGTTGCTGATTGTTAGACATCTTCAAACGGAGCAACGTAATCGTAGCGAACGTGCGAACCTGTCA